>BGPR01000782.1:168057-238624 GCA_013235015.1 Araneus ventricosus
TGCCGCCAATCTTGGCGCATTAGCGCAACTTCAGCTTCGGTGGCGTCAATACGTAAGTACCGAAAAAGGTAAACAATTCCTTTTATGCTACCGTAACCAATTTTACTGCATATCTAACAATATCTTAGAAAATGACAGAGAAGGTAGCTTGCTCTTGAGCACTTGCGTAGAAAAAAAGGTACTTACGTATTAACGCCACCGAGGCTACAGATTGGCGGTAATGCGCCAATAAAGAGTAATCTTGTTTACAAAAACCGCCAAATTGGCGCCACTTAAAAACCGCCAAATTGGCGTTAATACGTAAGTACAAAAACCGCCAAATTTGGCGGCGCTTAAAAACTGCCAAATCTGTAGCCTCGGTGGCGTTAATACGTAAGTACCGAAAAAAATTATTTACAAACACTATAAGGAATTAATTTTAATATAAAATTATTTCTATATTAAAATTGTTAGCTTTGTCTCTGATACTTACATTTTCAGTAGATTGTGCTTCAATATAAGGATAAGCACTAGAACTTTCCATTGGCATTTCTAGGACTGTAGAAGTTACGAGTTCAAAACAACGTGCTAGAGAAAATGGCGTCGAACTCCACAATCCAACACAGGGCAAATGTTTCATAACATCATTCAATGTCAATGAATTACACATGTGGATGAATTCCATTCGAGTTTCAGGAATACCAGAATGAAGTATAACAACTGAATCAAATGAAAACGGATCATATTGATATTCACTTTCAAAGTAGCTGTTGGGAAGAAAGTAAAACACAAAATCTCAAATCATTATATAAAAGCACAATAATAAAATAAGTTAGCACCTTTATAATCAGACAAATTACATGCAAAAATGAAGAACATATTTAATATCTTCTACATGCAATTATCGATAAGAGGAAAATAAAAAAATATTTCAAACAGAAAATGATAATTTAAAACATAGTTGAAATTTAATTCATCACCTTACTATTTTCCTTTAAAAAATCATGTAAGAAAGGTAAGGATTTCATCTTGTATAGTTAGTTTGTGTTACACAATTTGAAAGTTGTAATTTCATAAAAAGAGTAAGGAAGGAATTTTCTCTTTGTCAGCATTTTGCGAATGCTTTAGTGATAAATAAATTAATTCATTCTTGAATTAAAAAGCTGCAGAAAGATAAACACACAATCATAGATTCTTTGCAATTTAAAGGGTTTTTAAATACTTTTCTTCCCACCAACACTAAAAATAATCTCCAAAACTTTCTCCCATTTCAGAAATTTTTAGTTTTATCAAGCAGCTTTATTTTCAATACCATAAGTTAATTTTTCTGCTTAGTTGTCCCATATCAGAAATTATTTTTGTTAATTATCAGGTTTTGTGACATTTTTCCTCCAATCATATACATTTTTGTAGAAGTATTTTTCAACAAAGGATAAAGCATCTCTTTCCTTACATTATTTACAATATGGCAAAGGAACTCATAATAAATGGCTTAAAAACTATAAGTAGATTTACTATTGTAATAAATCCTACAAGCAAGTGCATTGCTCGCTTAAATTAAAAATCTTGACTTGTTTAAAATTGTACAATCTTATTATTTCAGTATTTTTAATTCTGCCAATACATTAGAATGTGACAAAGTTTACTTTGAAAATGCTTAAGTAAATATTTCATTTTTAAGAACTTTTGCAAGTTTGGGAATCTTTTGTTCCAATGCCAAAATACTTGAAAAAAAAGTTTTAATCCAAAAAATATCTAGAAATTCGACAAAAGTATTTAGAAATCATCAGAAATTTGTCAAAAGTCAATTATTTTTCTTAACATCACAATACTATAAAGATAAGCAGAGCAATCAATTACCAAATGAAGTTCATGATATAAATGAGCAACTTATCATTGCAATTATTTTCTTTTAAAAAATGTAAATTTTTAGTAAATACAGAAAAACCCGTAGCAAGATATTAGAAGATCACATGGGAAAAAAAGTACAAAAATGATTGCTTTGTATATTATTTTTTGAAATAGTAATAAGATTAAAGTTAAAATTATAAATATTTAAAATGTACAAACCTGTAAATTAACTTCATTAATTTAAAATGCTCAATACACACTTGGTAGTCTTTTGAAAACTCTAGTTTGATTCTATTAGAAACCATCTTAACAAGATTCAAAAGTTCATCCTTTGTACAATTATCTTGTAGCAGATCCTTAATAAACCATTTTCCAATAATATTCAAAATAGATATGAATATTTCTCTAGACTTTATTACTTCTGCCAATCTAACAAGCAGGTTTTTCACTTCTCCACAATCATATATTTTTAAAAATCCAAATTCAATAATCTCTAGGGTAATGATCAATTTTGCTTCATCTGTATTAAATGTGCTTGTCACTACAAAAGAGATAGGGGGAAAAAAGGCTTAAGTAAAATGAAATAAATATAGCACACATTTTTTGAAATACATTAAAATCAATAATTGACATTCAGTTTGTAAATATTAAGAATTTAAGTTGAGTGAAGTATATCAGAGTAAGTTAATATTAACAATATTATTTTTAACTTTATATTACGAGAACTTTGTTATGGATCAGAAAATAAAGTTTGAATTCAAATATAGATTAATAAACAAAACCACAAATTTGTGGTTTTGTTTAGATTGTTAAAGCAAGTTTCAAAATTTTTGTTTAAAAACAAAAACAAAACAAAACAAAAAAAAACTGTATATTACATAACCTCTTCATACGGAAGAAAAAAAATTTCATTACTACAAAGCTTACTAACAACCCAGGTAGGAAGCAAGATTTCTATATAGCTACGAAAATTTAAAATAAAATAGTTAATAAATTAAATAAAATAGTTAAATAAATAAATTAATTATTAATAAAATTCCTCTGATCTTGAAGGAAACCACCTGTTTTATGAATGCGATGTTTTTTTTTTTTTTTTTTTTTGGTAAAATAAAGTAAACACATAATGCATTTGTCTTTAAAACGAATTGTTAAGTTTTCAAAGACTGATAACTTTTTAATTTTTCTGATTTATACCTCTTTCTTATCATGTATTAATTTAAATTAATTAATTAATTTAATAATTAAAATAATAATTATTATTAATAATAATTTAATAAATTAAATAAAACAGTTAAATAAAATTACAACTAAACAAGTTTGTTTAGTTGTAAAAGCAAGTTTCAAAATTGCTGTCAAGCTTTCCACTGCATCATCACGAAAAATCGACAGACTCCCAACTCTTTGTTTATAATCAAAATATGTTGTTACATTGATTATTAATAAAAATTAGCACAGACACCCTATAAACCCCCATGCTTGTCTTGAGAATAGTATAAGTGCTCTGTAACTGAAAAAGAGACAGAAATACGTTTTTGAGCAAAGGAAGACCACTGTCAGAATGTGCTTAAATTGCCAAGGATACAGTTGCTGTTAGGACATTTTTTAGACGGTTTTAATGGTGTTTAGAGAACTATTTAATATAATATTTTTCTGTTTTAAATGTTCAGTTTGATAGCCCATATTCTTGATAATCTTCCTACATCATAATGATTTTTGTAGTGGAAGAAGTGTTTTGACCCATTCCTCTTGAACAGTTTTCCAAAGCCCACAAAGGTTTGTAGGTCGACATTTGGATAATGAGCTTTTTAAAAGTCCAAAACCGCAAAAACTCATGGGTGATACAGAAATATTAGTGAAGGGTATAGTCTTAATACCCATCTCTTGTTCTATTTTTTCCAGGAAATTAACAGTGGATTGTTTTGTGCAGCTGCTTGCTTTGTTTTGGTGCAGTTCTACTGATTGATGCATTGAGGGAAAAGAGATGTTATCTCATAGTTTAAGATTATGGGTAAAATATGCTCCTGATAGTATGTGGAGTTGATCTTAATATTTTTATCCACTCTCTTTACTTTTATTTGGCCATTACATGAAAATCAAGCAATAGGGGAAGGCCGGGTAGTATCGGACGGCGGCTAGTATCGGACATGCATTATTTCTTACATTTGCTGTAGGAAGAAGGACCTGTCAAGATACCAGGGTGATGGCTGAAGGTTGAAAGTTCACATACCTCTATATTTAGTCAAATGGCAGTGTTGTTAACACATGGCAGAAAAATTAGTTTTTTCAACAACATTTTGAGTGAACGGAGATACTTCAGGGTAGTCATAGCTTGCAAGTGACTATAAATTGGTTTATTGTTTGAAACAACATACATATGGTCTTTAAAGTTGTAGGCCGTAAATCTCCTTAGGCTTACTAATATGTATGTTGTAACCGATGTTTTGTTCCATGATGTTTCAGGTTGTATCGGACACAATGGTGCTGCCACATTTGCTACAATTTTGAGCTTGCCCTGTCCTTCAAAACCAGTAGCAGACGAGTAGACGGAGGAAGTTCGAGCAGGCTTGGAAAATGATAGCAGTAAAACTAACTCTCTTATTGAGGATTTTTCCAAAACAACTGCATCTCAAGATATTTTAGAAGAGATATTGCCACTTCCTAACAGTTCTAATAAAGATAAAAAAAAAAAGGGAAAAATCAGTTCAAGTAAAAAGATCAAAATTGATTACACCTCAAACATACAAAGAAGACTTGAAAATGAAAGCAAAAATGGAACTAAAATCTGAAGAAGAGAGAGATGGAGGCGAAGAGACTCACTGCATCATCTGTGCTGAAACCTTTGAAAAAGACTGGATTCAGTGTTGGATTTGTAAAGGCTGGGTTCACGAAAATTCCGCTGATCTTGAAGGAAACCCCCTTGTTTTACGAATGTGATGTTTATTTTACCAACAAAAAAAAAAAAAGTCAACACATAATGTATTTGTCTTTAAAACAAATTGTTAAATTTTCAAAGACTGATAACTTTTTAATTTTTCTGATTTATACCTCTTTCTTATCATGTATTAACTAGTTTTAAGATATGCCATTTGAACTTTTATAAATTTCTCAAAAATAACTCTGCCTAATAATAAAAAATTGTCTACGAAACCAAAAATAATTATCTTCTTGTACACAGTTTTCATGTCTGATACAACCTGCCACAAGTAAAAATTGATAAAAATGTAACGACTATAAAAGTGAAAGTTTATAAATAAAAAGTTTGAAATAAAAAATATTTTACAGTTAAAGAAAAGATTTACAACAATATATTACATATATGTATATAAAATTTTTTTGTAGCTATATAGATATCTTGCTTCCTATCTGGGTTGTTAGTAAGCTTTGCAGTAATGAAATTTTTCTTCTTCCGTATGAAGAGGTTATGTAATATACAGTTTTTTTTTTTTTTTTTTTGCATACAAGCATTATTGATAGGGACAAGGTGTCAAAAATATTTTTCCTTTGTGCGGGAGAAATGAATTTTAACAAATAATTTTAAAGTAAAGTACATTGGATAAAAATAAAGACTAATTCGTCTAATTATTACATATATGTGATGATTCTTTATCATGTCACTTAATCTCAATGCAAAAGCACTTCTACTTTAATTAAGATAAAAACACTTCTACCCCAACTTATGAATCATGCAAACCTTTACTTTTTAACAAGGCTCATTAAAAATGCCAAGTCAGGTTTTCTTTTGAGGGTTCCTTGTTTCAAAAGTATAAAAGCCAGAATGCGGATTTTAACTTGCTCTTCCTACGTTTGATAGTTTCCAGTGATTGGTACAGCACTGCACACAATGGTCACGAGTTGTATTCTTCTATTATATCTGTTAAAGATCTTAAAATAATCGTTCATCTACAGTAATAATAATTAAAGATAACAATTAAACAATTTTTATATTTTACAAGGACTGCCAAACTATTTAAGGATGTCTTGACATTACAGCTGAACTTTACACATAAATTTTAATATTAATTTCATTGTTTAAAGCCAAATACTTTATAGATGGGATGAAAACTCTTTCGTCAAAAAGCAAGATGAAAAGTTGCATTCAGTCATGTAACAATTTTAATGTTACATGACTGAAATCCCTCAAATATAGGGATGAGAACCTTCCGTATAAGTAAACAGAGTCTTGCCTCCCGGTGGGATATAGTAACGGTGAAGGTTCCCTGCGCCGATGACGGGTTGTACCTCTGTTTGAGGGGTCGTAGCATGAGCCGCTTATAATAAGGGCTATTATGCTAGGGCAACAATGCCCGATTAATTGTCGCAGTGGCCAGGTCAGTCAGGTTATCTGCATGCCTAGGCTGGTTAGAGTAATTCGTTCATTTATGGTTTTTAAAACAAAACTTAATGTAATAAGATGTAGCTTGCTAAGTTCACACTCACTGAGCTTTCATAGTCATGTTATATAATGTTTTATATTTGTGTATACAGAAAGTTAAAGAGATGATTGATGCAGGTGTAGATATTTTAACTGCGGATAATGCGTAGAACTTAATTAATGTTACTGCAATATCTGAGGGAAATCGCAATATTGCTTGCCTAGAGGAAAACATATTTCACACTTCCATAATGAATTGGCCTTGGTAATGGCTTTTTACCTCTTCTAAGGGGTTGTCCATAAATGATGTCACACTTTTTTTCAATATTTTTGACCCTCCTCCCCCTTCGTCACAAAGTGTCACACTTCACCATACCCCCCTCCCCCCCTTGTTACATATCACATTATATTACATAAACATATACTTACAGTTCAGAAACAAAGCACGATGTTATAGATCATATTTCAAATTTTATTTTTAAACTTTAACTATGTGCTTTAATGACATTTGTGAGTATGACAATGATAATGATTATATGTGTACTTATTTTGTATGAAATAAGATTAAGGTTTACAACAAAAAAACCTAATTAATATACAAAACTAATAAGATATTAATATAAAAGAGCAAATGAAAACAGTAGTATTTTGGAATTTGAAATATTTTGCTTTAAATCTTATGTTTGAACAAAATACTCTTAAACAGATTTAATTAAAAAAAAAAACGCCTCAATAAGATCAACCTGTTTGTGCCACTACCAGTTCTATCACTCACCCAGGTGGGACGACGTATCTTTTGTTGGACATTTCAAGGGTGTAACGGGGGGAGGTTTTTTCCCTAATGGTGAAGAATTTCTGCTGTTACCATATTCTCGGAACCTACCCTGAATGTCTTTTTCGAAAAGAAAGGAATATAAGTGGTAAAAAAAAATCACATGAAAGTTGTTTTAGCCCCGATTAAAAAATACCTTCAAATTCTGGTAATTTCAAAATAACTCAAAATTTAATCTGCTGATTTAAAATGTTTTTATTTTAATCCAAAATGTATGATGTCACACTTCTTGTTACCCCCCCCCCCCGTCACAATTTCACGAACCCCCTCCCCCTCCAAGCGTGACATCATTTGTGGACGGCCCCCAAGTTCATGAAATCAAAACTTTCAGAACTTAAGTTTTTGTAGCATAGGGTTAGATATAAATTTAAAAGGTTCAAAGACCTGTGATTGTACTTGAATCAATAAATTACTAACAAAAATAATTTATAAATAGCAAAAATGTTTTTGGTTGAAGGTTTTAGTACAATAAGCATAAAAACATTTTCTTCACCTTTGATTGGCTCCAAATTACCCCGCAACACTTTTTTTACAAGTTCAATGAATTCAAAAGAATCGAAGCATTCTGGAAAAACAGTAACAGTCAACTTCAAGATTCCCCATCCAACGGTGTGATACACACAGCTAAAAAGAAAAATAATTAAAAAAAAAAAAAAAATCAAAAGTCTAAAAAGAATAAATTTAGGTTCAAATGTAAAACAAGGAACCTACTTGCAAATAAATTTAAGTGAAATACTTGGATCCTCGCCTACTTTTGGATCCAAATCCGCTTCCATTAGTTTTTCCAAATTCAATAAACACCTAAGAAAATTTAACAACAATAATCTAATCCACAAAATAAAATTTACATTTCTGCATAAATTTCAGAATAATTATTATACATACCGTATAAACTTTACATTTATATACAAGGTCATCTTTTCTCTAAATTTTTGTTTTGAAGACTGAGAAAAATCAGCAGCCAGTAATACTAAATTCTTAACCATTTTATTGAAGAAGTCTATGAATCCTTTGATCACCTAGAATTAAACAAATTTCAGATATAATGCCAACTATTAAACAAATTTGCACAATTATTGTTAATCGAGTAATCCCAGTATTAAAGATTTTTAATTGCAGAAATTTCTACTATTTCAAAGCTTAGTAGTATTTAATTTTTATTTCATTTTACTACAATCAAGGCTTTATACACAAAGCCTATTAACTTCTTTCCTATTAAAAAGAAGCCTATTAACTTGTAGGCTTTGTGTTTTTCTTTTTAAAATAATAAAATATGCAGATTAATAAAACAAAACTTTATTATAAAACAACTTAAACAGAAGTGGTTGAAAATACTACAGATAAAGGCTTCTGAAAATTCTTTCATCCACGACCACATCTTTCTCCGGAATTTTTCCACTTATTAAAATATTAATTTAAAACAATTATTTGGCATCTTCTAATAAAATAATGTTACTTCAAGTTTGCTTATTAAATGGTTTTTATTCACTACTAATTAAAAATTTGTTAGATGATCGTGTTAAAATTTTTGTGGGATTTTAATCAAGGGT
This sequence comes from Araneus ventricosus, assembly GCA_013235015.1. NCBI lineage: Eukaryota > Metazoa > Arthropoda > Arachnida > Araneae > Araneidae > Araneus > Araneus ventricosus. The sequence continues at coordinate 176,642 of BGPR01000782.1, forward strand.
CCAGAAAACTTTGTACTATCCATCAAAATTTTATAAATGCAACTACAAAGTCAATTCTGCTTTATTACTAAAACTACTTTAATTAAATTCAAACATTGCTGTTCTACTAAGGGCGTTCAGAAAGTAAGTTACGCTTGAACAATGTAGATAAAAATATTTAAAACAAAAATTTTAATATACCACGTTTTTAAAACGGACTAAAAAGTATAAAATAATTTCTTCTAGCCTCATACAGATTTATAACCCCATACAGATTTAAAACGAAAAACGTAGGGTGCATGCAATAGATAATTGATGCATAAACAGTTTATTTAAGTCACTAACAATTTTATTGCAATGGAAATGATATGAACTGTTATGCCAGTTTTCTCAACGTCAGCTACTCCTTACTATTAAATATTGCACGAGCCCCACGTTTTTAGTTTTAAATCTGTATGAGGCTAGAAGAATATATTTTATACTTTATAGACCATTTTAAAAACGTGGTATATTAAAATTTTTATTTTATTTAAATAATTATTTTCTGCTTTTTAGTCTTGTGTGTACAAAATTTTGCAATCGATTTCAAACATCTTGATGAGATTATGACAGAGACATGTGGCAAAGTTCAGGTTTATTTCAGTTTCTCTTCACCTGATCATAAATAGAAAATTGTTATTTTCATGAAAAATCAAGTTACGTGATGCAGAGACCTTCGCGAAAACAACTAGAAACTGCGCAGCATTTTACGCCCCCCCCCCCCTCTAGAATTTCATGGCAAACAAATTATTGTCACTCTGGTATAGCAAACTCTCCCCTCCGAACTTCAATCCACTTTTCGAAGTTCCCCCACTATTCGCCGCGAAATTTCGTGGAATTCATTTCTACAAATAACTCAGAAGATTCCCCCTTCTCGTTATTCACGAGTGACGCCTGGACAGCGCCATCTATCGAAGCTCTGGGTCGCACACACAAAATATGAAATAAAAAATTAACAGACAGACAAGAAAGCGAATTAATATTGCATTGTCATCTAGTTCTGAGCTATGTTTAAAGTTTCAAGTCTCCAGCTCATCGGGAAGTTAGTTAAAAATTGATTGCAAAATTTGTACCCAACAGACAGACAGACAAGAAACCGAGTTAATAAAAATGTGGTAAAAAAGCACTTTATTGAGAAGTGCATTACAATACAATAGGACACACATACACCACACTATTTCTCTACATAATCTCCCAGTCTCTGCAGACATTTGTTGGAATGTTGCACTAATCGTTCGATGCCCTGATGATAGAAAATCGCTCCTTGGTCCTGTAGAACAGCTGTCTGAACCTGGTCATCGCTGGAAAATTGTCTTCCACCCAAATGTTTTTTGAGCTTGCAGAACACGTTAAAGTCGAAGGGCGATCTGCCAATGAATATTCCCAAGTCCTGTGCAGTGCATGCGACGCTCACTCTGCCAATGCTTTGAATAATTTCTTCCACCCACTGCACCATGTCTGATGTGCTTACTCGCCGTTGTTGGCCTTCTTTGCCTTTCTGCATCGGTTAAGTCTGTGCGACTGTCTTCGAACTGCTGGCACCATTTCACAATGACTGGACATGACATTGTATGTGGCCCATACACGGCCGATATCTCGCTATGTATCTCTGTACACGTGAAATGTTTTGCCCACAAAAAACATACTGTTCCACGTACTTCAATGTTGGAGCAAGGAGCAAAATGAGCTGGCGCACCATTTTTTTCTCGTACTATGCATCAATGATTGCCACTATCCGAATGAAATTGCTACTGTTGGAAGCTGTGAAACTCAATTAGCGTCGGCGCAAGTTTCTCGCATTTCGTCATGCTGCCATCCGTGGGGGAACAAGTGTAACTTACTATTTTCTTCGGTGTAATATATAGCAAGATTTTGCAAAACTGTAAACTTCCAGTATAATTCATAGTAATTCTAAAAAATTGAGTACAAATATGAAGACAGGTAGAGGGGGTCAAAGTAAGCAGATTTTAAAACGGAATTTATGTGTTAAAATAACAGCGAGGTGGCAGAAGATGAGGCTAAGTTCACATGTTTGGCTATGCTTAATATCCACAATTCTCGCTCACAGCATGGGATTACATGCCGACCAAGAATGATCCTCCATTAATATTTGGGTTAGCATGGTACATTGGTGTCCAAAATGTCAGTTCCTGAGAATCGTGGGACATACTATCGTTCGGAACTTGCATTTTACAGTGAAAATTCGGTCACAAGGGCAATTAGAGGGGCCACCAGAAAGGGGTGAAGGTGAAAATGGAGTTTGACCCATCCTGTTTCACAGAAAGCTGATAATGACATGTAACTTTTATAAATTATTATGTTTGATGTGTATAATATTTACATGCATTTTCTTAAACTCAGTACAAATATTCAGGAAGATATAAAGGTTTTCTTAAAAAATACCAAATTTTTTTGCATGTATTTTGATTATAACATGCAGAGTTTTCCACCAAATTGTACAAAACTTACAGAATACTTGACAATATGTAAAAGAAAAACATTGTATTAAAATCTGAATTAAAACATTTGAATATAACAGGAAATTATAGACTTCATAGTAATGTTTTACTGCACTGCTTTGAAACATAGCAAGTTTTTTTTCATAACTTCAGAGCCAGAAACATAGGGCAGCTTATATAAAAATTCCACTTCAATACCATTACTATTCAGAAAGATATCAGACGCACACTAGCGGCTGAATTTGATGAGGATCTTACCAAATTGATATTTTTTAAACTTGAATCCTCAAAAGTAATATTGAATTTTATGAAAGTTGAATATCCTGAATACTCATGTATAATTATAAGTTAAATACATAATCTAATTTATAGTTCGATGATTACTATTCAAAGATTCAAGTTTAAAAAATATCGATTTGTGCAAGATCCCGGATAATTTAACTTCTCTTTAAGTGTACCCAAAATTCTCCAAGTTTTAAATGCCGGATATTTTTTGGAATACTACTGGTATTGAACTGGAATTTTTATTGTATAGCCCTATGTATCTGGTACTCGTTATGAAAAAAATGTAAGCCTTCAGTTACATGTGAGCCAAATTTATGAATGTGTATATCATATTCCTGTATATTCAGATGTTTCAATTTAATTTTGAGCTGTTGTTCTTCTTTACATATTAGTAAGTATCTGTAACTTCAATTTGGTGGAAACTCTCCATTTATGGAGCAAAAAAACATGCAAAAAAAATTTCTGCATTTTTTCAGAAGCCTTTATATCTTCCGAATATTAACTGATTTAAGAGAAAATGCGTTGTAAAATATTATGCACATCAAACATAATAATTGAGAAAGTAGCAAATCGTTATCACTTACTAGTGTAACAGGATCGGTCCTCCATTTTCACCTTCGCCTACTTTCGAGTGGACCCTTCTATTGCCCTGTGACTTCAATTTTCCACTGTAAAATGCGACAAACGATAATCGTGTCCAAGCGATTCTCAGCAACTGATTGCGAATGATGGTATCCATATTAACTCCAATTTTGTAGCATCTTCAAAATTGTGCATTATTTTTGCACACCAGTGTACATAACTAGTTAATGGAATAATATTCTATTTAGTTGGTTTAATGGCTGCAAGTACAGATTCTTTTTACAAGACATCTTGCTGGAACTTCTTTCTGATGTCAGTCCCTTCAGTAATTTATCATGAATGGGTTCCAGAATAATGGAATGACAGTTGAGCAGTGTCATTAGGAATTACCTAGACAATACTAATGACTTCCATTAGATTGGACAGGTCAGACTCGCTCTTTGCCACCACAATATTCAGATTTGACATGTTCAGACTTATTTTTCTGGGTATAATAATAGATATATATAGATAGAATAAAAATAATATTAAATAGATATATATGCGAGAGAAATGCTTAACATTGATTGAAAACAAATAAAATAAACATGTTTTATGACAGGGAATATTTTTTCTTATTTACATATTTCTTTATTCAAAAAACCTCTTGGTAAACAACGTTCCGTGTGAAGTATTTTTTATTGTTTAACAATTTTCCTTGTACTTCAGATGCCTTTGTGTAAATTTTAATGTTGCCAAAAAATATCAAATTATATCATTACGATTGCAATAAATAATCTGATGCATCGTGGCCAAAGCTATATCACGCGCTGATCCGCCATAAGCGTAATTTACTACTTTCTATTAAAAAAGCGGAAATTAATTTTCAATATAGGATTAATATAATTTAAAATTTGTCGGAACTATTGATCATAAGAGAGATAAATTTTATATCAATCCAGATAAAAATTTTATTTCACTATTTTAGAGCTATTAAATTTGAAATTAGAACGACAATTACTTTTTAAATTTAAAATTACTGAAATTTAGGTTCTCTAACAAGTAAATAATGCTGTTTAATGTCTACGGTGCTATAGGCAAATTTTATTGTTGGTGGCGTCAACGTACGGATCGTGAGAGATCAGATCTAGGCTATTATATTAGTAATATTTTAGAGATTACAACAAGTAATCCAAATAATAATTTTTTTCTATACATCTCATCATACAGTTCTGCAACAATATTTAAATACACACAGATTTGTTCTAGGGATAACATAAAAATCATACCTCTTTTAAGTCAAGCACATACTCTTTTAAAAATGCATAATCCTGGAAAGGAAAGTCAGGAAATTCATCAAGAGAGACAGAGTTTTCAGGCTGCCAAAAACACCTAGCAACAAACAAAAATTACAATGAATAAAATCATACAATTATAAAATAAGTGTTTTTATAAAATATTTAAAAAAATTAACCATACACTTTTAAAAATTCATCAGTTGCCTTGAAAAATTTCACCCAAGCAGATTTTCGCACTTGCTTAAGGTTACCGAGGCTCTTCAATAAATTGGCAATCTAAAATATAAAACATTGAATTAATTTAAAATACCAGGTTATTAACAAAAGAATTAATTTGTAAAAACCAAAAATAGCATAACCAACAACTGATATTTCTCATTTTATTCAAGAATTTATTAAATTATAATAAGAAAATATATTTTATTTGAATCAATAAATTATTCATTTGTAAAAATTTGCAAGATATCACTTGGGATACAGCAGACGCACAGTTAAAAATAAAGACATTAAGACACAAAAATACAGCTCACAAGGCAGAAATGCTGCCTCGTACCCCTTGTGTTTGGAAATCATTACAGTTGAGACAGTTCACAGGACACTTCCAAAATTGTTTCACAAATTATGCACACAATTAAAGGAACGCACTTTACTCTTTTGTACATCAAGGAACAGAGGAAATCGCAGTAATCCACATACACTAACATATTGTAGATGCATTTATATATGACAGATATAAATTGACAAATTTATAAATTGATTAAATTAATTAATAAAACATTATTAAAAATTCATAGTATTATATATAAAGGCGCAAATGCAGCTATTTATAATATAATACAGAAACAAAAATTAGATAAACTAAACAAAATTAAAATTAAATAAAAGAAAGAAAAAATAGATAATAAACAGCAGATTTAGACAAAAGCGATGACAATACATCTTTAAAGCGTACAAGGGCTGTTGCTTTTATGCAGCTTAAAGATGCATTGTCATCGTTTTTGTCTAAATCTGCTGTTTATTATCTATATTTTTTTTCTTTCTTTTTATTTAATTTTAATTTAGTTTATCTAATTTTTGCATCTATATATATAATACTCATACGTATGTTTGTCCCAGCATTACATCTGAACGGGTCAAGGATGAAATTTGGTACACATTTTCTTCATTAACCCACTTGAAGTATAGGAGGGGTAAATAAACCCTAACACTGTTCCTCAGGGTAGGAAGGGGCAAAGTCTCCAAAATGGATGTAACAAATAGGCCGATTGACTAGCTTTGTGATTTTGGCGGCTTGGGCGATTTTGCTGAAATTTAGTACCATATTTGGCTCCAAGAAAATATCGCTAAAGGTAGATTTATCATTACAAACAGTATTGTTATACACAGATTTCACTGTATTGTTTTTGTTTATTTGAAATTTATTTTACTCAGAATGGCAATAAAATGATAGTTGTTAAAATATTATTGAACGAATTGAATCTTTTTTTTTGAAATAAAAAATTTATGAAGATGAATATTTGGTCGACTGTCCCACTAATTTATAATTTGAATTGGTAAAATTTAAATGCGATTGCTACGGAGACTGACAAGAGGAAGATATGAATTTTCTGATTTACTATACATCCTAAAGTGATACTAATCTTTATTTTCAGGGAACTGAGACTTTTCGTACTATTGAAATGTTGATGTTCAATTATATCCTCATAGAATAGGGTACAATTAACCGATTCCAGAAATGAATCATAGATTCGTAAAATTTCGAAAGCTCATAATTAAAGATTTAAAAATGTACTGAAAAGAATAAAATATCTTTTGCAATGGGGAACTTTCAGCATTTTTAAAAAACTCTTGAAAGCAATCTGTATTTATAGAAAAACTCATTCTAATTTCAAATATTCAATTGAAATTTTACATAAAAATTTATTTATTTAAATATTGAGAGCGAAAGATGCACTGAAATAGCAGGAATGATGATGCAATCCGAAATGCACTCTCATTGGCCAAGTAGATTTTGATGTCACATACTTCTCTTTCGCTACTTTTGTACCATGTTTTGATTCCAGGCGTTTGTACTAGCTTACATTTTAGAAGTGAAGTTTTTGGCTTTTCTACTATTCAGCGTTTAATTTCATAATGGATATTGGTTTTGTACAAGGTAAATCGGATAATTTGCCAAGGATTGCTTCTACAATGATGGCAAAGGAACTGGACATAAAACGCCAGCTCGTAAATTATCTCGTAAGAAGAGCTGTTTGTACCTTCCCTTGAATGCATTCAGTAACCAGAACAAAGTTCTATACTATACCACAATAGACTTCGCCTTAGGAAAAACGGGTAGGTTTTCAAAAGCATCAGGCAGCAATAAATTGAAGAGGGGGCCCTCAGACATTCCAATTCTGCGAAGACAACGCGATTTCTGTCGCATAAAAATAGTGGAAAACTAAGAACCTGCTTTTGCATGATCTGTGAAATTTTGCATGCCTACACACAGAGACACATCAAAAAAGGAATATACTTATTTTAGAAGTTCCGCTCAAAATAAATTCAGGTACTGCATTTTTTAAATACACATGTGCCTTTGAAAAATTAATTTTATTTTATATAGTTTTATATTACTCTGCTATGAAGAATATAAATTATTTCCATTGTACAAGTATTAATTTTAAGATATATTAGTTAATAATAATCAAAATAAAAAATACGGTAAAAATAACTTGTATAAAGAAACTTATATAAATTTATAATAATATTCAAACACGACCGAATGCGACTAATCTAGGAATTTAAGGGCTATCTACCATGTACAAATCAACAATCCTTAGGTGTACGGCGAGATAAATTTATCTATCTTTTTTTCAATTGTAATAATTGATACGTAAATTGACTTTTGAAGACTGATTTTGATTTGAATAGGCTCATTGAATCTAAATGATTTATTTATTTTTGCATCAAAAATTCTATGAATTATTTTCTTGCACTACAAATGAAAAAGATTTTAATCATAAAAAAGTCATGAATTTAAACTTATATTTAAGATATTCTAATTAATTTTGAATGGTACTGTTATTTTTTAAAAATAAAAGAAACATTTGAATATCCATGGAAATAATATAAGCAGTTATATTATAAGAGCAAGTTTTTTTTTTTCCAAATCTTAAAGAAGTTGGGACAGCCTCTGAGCCACCGCCTCACAAAGGGCTAAAATATAAATTCCATGTAATCAAATAAAAAGAAAAAAAACTAATCAAATTTAACAATTTGCTTTAAAGTTGATAATTAAAATTTCACCTTATACTTGTATTCAAAACAAAATGGATATCTAGTTCAAGGCTATTTTTTACAGTGCTTCGTGAAATACAATTTGAATAGATATAATATAGATAAATTACTCATCAGGTGCCGTTATAGTTGCATTAACACATTTAGAAACAATACAATACTGGTATCTTTCCGAAATTATTTTATCCGATACGGTAGTCAGAAAATATAGAAAAAAAGCAAAATCTCTATAGCGAAAAAATGGGAGCTCTCCCCTGTTTGGGTACATGCGACGTCAGACCTGCTTCACACCAAAATGGATCGTTTTTCCTGTGTCATCTGAGAGGTGAACTTTGATTGCAAATATATATTATATATATAAAAAAACCTGCCTAGAATTTTTTTAAATGTTATTTTTCATTTTGAAGCATTTTCAATCGATTAGAAAAATAAATAAAAAAAAAATGCTGAAGTTCCCCATTAAATATACACTTTTAACATTTTTTTTAAAAAAAAATTAGGAGTGTATGTATGAAATTGTTTTCATTGTTTAGCCATGAATTTTATATTAAAATATATCCATAAGCGTTATGCATTTGCGAAATTTTTTTTACTAATTTCTGTTCTCACGCTTCTGTTTGACATTTTCTAAGTAATTAGATGACCCCTTCTTTATTATAGTTAACCATTTAGTAGTGAGTGTGGTTATAAACCACATATATAACAAAGTACTCACAGGTTTTTTTTTTTTTAAGTTTCCTTTCCCTCTCCATCACAGGGTTTTGATAAGAAAATGACCGGGCAATGCCGGGTAATCTGCTAGTAAATTTATAAATTTGAACAGTGCCTTTAAAGAAGAGATGTGCAAGATATTTTACTTACTTTTGAAGTTTTGGAGAAAAATACCAATAAGTCTATTACGTCCATGTCAAAATACATTCTGCCATCCACATTTTGAAGATACAGTATGAAATCAATACAGTAATTGACACTCAAACGCCTCAGGTATTCCTAAAAAAGAAATATAAATGAAAGTATTAGAAGCCTAATTTTAAATTGCTTCAATTTTTTCATAAGAAACATTTTGCACTTGCGACATTTAATTTTTAAGAGCAAGTTGCTCTTTTCATTTGCCCATGATTGTTTCCCAATGCTCCAGAAGAATTAGAAAGCTGTAACCGCACTGTTTTCCGAACTCGCCACCTAGCGGCCGTTGGATGACCCCGCAGTTCACGATCTGGAGTCGACGAGTAAACATGGTGTTCTCCCCCGAGTGATTGTTTATTTTTATGTAATGATGTGTTTTGTTCTTAATGTTTGTCCCTGTATGTTGTGTCCTTTTGTGTTTAATTAAAAGTATTGAAACGAACCAAGACCCCTTTCCTTGATGGCTACTGTTATCCCTAACAGAAATAAGATTATAGCGTACCAAAAAGGCTACAAAGCTGGAAATATGCCCGAAGTAAAAATGTTACATGAGAAAAATGTAATCTCTTTATGTGCAGGAATTTTCCCATGCAATCCCAAAAAATTGAATTCCATTACTTTTAAGATTACGAAAATAAAAAATGTAAATTGTAACAACACTATTTGACAAGAATTTCACTCTTTTACAGCCTTCTATGTTTTTTTCTTTCTTTCTGATTCATGCAAGTGTATCACAAATTTAATCATAAAACTTCATCAACTTGAATTTGTTGAATCTGCAAGCATCTTCATCAACTTCAAATGTTTCCTTTCTTGTACCAGTTTGATGCACTTGAGTGTGTAGTAGGGGGGAGGGGAGGGGAAGACACTAACACTGACTTTTTCAACAAACCAAATACCACATAAATCCCATTCTGCTTATTTAAAAGAATAAAAATAAAAAATTAATTAAAGTTGAATTTCAATTATGATTTTTTCCAATTGCCTTCAACGATGATTAAGCATGAAATAATAAAATTTTAAACATTTTCCCCATCATGATTTTAATAAGTATTAATAGAATGTTTAATTTCCTAGCTGATTTCTGGGTATTTTAAAATTAGATAAAGTAGAAAAAGAGATATTTAGATAAAGTAATTTTGATATTACATTTCTGATTCCATTTATTACTTTTTTGAAATGTAAATATTTGTTAACCTGGGAGGATGTGCGCTAAGCAGAGTAACACAAAGACGTGCAAGGGGTGCGCGACACCCCAATTCATTATTTCGCTATTTACGCAAAACTAGCAACATTTTTATGCTATATCTGCTCCAAATGATTCATGCAAACAGTTCTCTTTATAGAAGAAAAAAATTTTAGACGAAAAATTTAGTAAATAATGTATTATATTATTCAACGCATTGCGAACACATAAGAAAAGTATATTTCTTACATGTTCTCTACATTTTTTACAGTAAAGAATCATCAATATTATAATCCTTACACAATTTGGATAGAAAAATACTGCTTCCAGTTTTCTTAGGTATGGAGGAAACTATATTTTTAGTAATCCAAATAAGAATTCTGATGGGCTTTACCTTTAGATCCAATAAATTTAGGATGTAATAAGCTTTTAGTTTTCAGAAAAGTTTCTACAATTTTAAGCTCCAATAGTTTTTGTGAAAGTGGTACCAGCTGAATAGAGTTACATTACATACAGAATGATAAAACTTTTGTATCAGCCTCTTGAGATTTTGACTTACACTATTATCCAGTTTCAAAGTCCTGTATCCACAAAAATCTCCATTTTAAAAACATAGAATATTCTCGAATCCACATATTTCCTAAATAAAACTTAAATAGTGTGAAAAATTATTTTCCTGTCCCTAATACAATCACTCAATTGAACAAAGAAACCTGATGCGAGGACGCACAAGAGGGTGTTCGACACCCCATAACTTCAATTCTGATAAAAAATATAACAGATTTTTTCTTGCAACACATTCCGTCTGTTGAAAGTGACCTTAAAAGCAGATAGCATGGATTTGACTCATTTCAACTAAAGGGAAGTAGGTATTTTTCACATCTTACGTGGCGTGGGGTGTCATAGCGGGTTACAGAAGAGTGAAGGTTTCTGTTCAGAAGTTTACGTATACTTCCGAGCCTGAACAGCCCCGACTTATTTGCCAAATTTTTAAATATTTTTCTACTGCAAAAGTGAGAGATTACAAAATATATTATTTTGTACATACTATAAACTATGGATCCATTCAACTACAGTAAAAGCTTAACTAACCGGCATGCTCGGGACACGCCGATTTCCGGATACCTGAAAAGTCCGGATAGTTGAGTGTGACGGGTAAAATGGGGGATGTAGATTGTGGCCTTTTTTTACCGATTATGTCCCTTTACCTTTTTTTTTTTGTCGATTTCGTTTTTAGGTCTCGTTTATCAGCAAAAGGTGGTTTTTTTTTTTTTAGGTTCTCACCTTTGTAACCCCCATAAACAAGTCTGTGTACGTCACTGTACTGTATATTGCTTTTTTTTTTTTTCCTTCAACGCCCTTCCGTGCAGAGCAGATGTTACATTCCAGAAATAAATTGTCCGCGTGAATGAAACGATACGGGAATGCGCGTGCTAAATTTTGGTGCGCGGATGTAAAATTTTTAGAAAAACTCATTTTCTAATTTTTTCGGTTAGTTGAGCTTTCTGGATACTTAAAAGCCAGATAATAGAGAATTTACTGTATTTTAAATAACAATATTAATGGATCATATTTTCTATCAAATTAAAATACATTTTGGGGTATGCACTTCCAATTACAAAAAACAGAGAGGGTGTGTATACAGGTGATTATACATAAAGTTGTGATTTCAAAATGTTGTAAAGTAAGAATGACTTTATATTTGCCCTGAATGAGTATTCAGGGCAAATATAACTTTTCCATTGCAACTTGAGGCAATGAAATTTTGTTTGGTGAAGGACAAGAAAATTACTTCAGAAATGGCAGACAGCATATTGAACATTTCTTGGGAAAGTAGTGTTTGTTTCAGGAATTCCTTTTCATGATGTTATGAAGAATGTTGTCGCTGTTCCCACATGTACTATTGTTTCTTGCAATTAAATTTTCATTTACCTTTTGAATGAATAATTTCTCCTCTTTTTCCCTTGCAAACTATTGTTTCCTGTCGGCCAACAATAAGTTCATATGCAAGTTTATACAAGTTGATTTCTGCAACATGCATTAAAAGACAAAATAGGCATTTTGAAGAATTAAATAAAGTAAAAAACTGTTGCTAGTTCACTAATAATATATCAAAGTAATTTTTTTTCAAAGTTTCAGAAACATTTAACTCTGGGTTTTCTTGGTAAACCTTATTATTACACTTACGACTCAGTATAAATGAATCATCATAAAAAATTGCCATAATAACAAATTTCATGATCTGTTGAAACGGGCATATTTTATTATTTGTTACAATAAGCGGAATTTAAAATTTCTGATATAAAATATATGTAGCTGCTTTTTATTTAATATTTAATAAGAATGCACATTCATGGTTAACTGCAGAACAAATTGTTAGGAAAACAATTTGAACATTTGGATATATTTAAAACTATGGTTTAAGCTTGGACACATTAATATTTTCAGAAAAGTATACAACTATGATAATAGAATCAAGTATTTTCATAACAAAGAATCAAGTAAGCATATAAAAATTCAAAATTAATGTTTGAAAGATTTTATATACTTCTTGAAATGTCATTAAAGTTGTTGATGATTCTTATGCATTATTTTGTTAACCATGAAAGTTGGAGAAGTTCCTGCCAAAGTTGCGCCAAAATTAAACTATTGCAAGGGTGATTGTGGCTTCATGAAAAAATACCTGACATTTTAGCAGGAAAATTATGTGTAGGGAACGGATATGTATTCATTGATTATACAGTGCAGATTCAACTTTTGCATGCAATTTTGAATATAATTTTTTCACTTATGAAATTGATTTAATTTATTTTGTCTTTGTTCATGAGTTTTCAATAACATTCAATAACACACATGAAAAGAAACCATCAAAATTTATAACAAAACAATATTAAAAATATAATAACATTTTGTATGAATAGCATTAATTAATATATAGTAATCATATATAAATTCTTATGCGAGGTAGTTATTCTTAGTTATGGTATGGCATTTTCTAAAAAGTTCATTGGGATTGACCAAATCCAAATGAATCCAATCCAATCCAAATCCAATGAATAATCCAAAGTAAATTTTCCGTAGTATGAATTCTAATTTGTGTAGTCTGTAGTAGAAGCCGAAATTGCGTAGAAACTAAGGAGAATCCGTAGAAGCTTGAGTCTTTAGCACTCTTAAGTATTAAAAAATAAATTTATCAGAATATACCGGAATTCCGGTATTAAGGATAAAGAAAATAACGGATTTCCGGTATAATACCTGAACACCATCACCCCTGCTATTGACGATTTTTTTAAAAACAAAAACTATAGGCAAATTGTCGATTTAGCACCAATAATGGTAGGATCAGCACCATATTTTCATAGTCAACAATGCACAAGTACCCTGCTGACAAAAAAAAGAATTCTGTAATGTTTTAAAGTTAATATTACAAAAAGAAAGAGATCGAGATTTTCTTCCCCCGTAAATTAACATTTTTAAGAAATAAGAAGAACATTAGGTTTACATCAGAAGAATCTTAGGTTCTTTTTCCATCATATACAAATCAACCAAATAAACTTACTAAAATATCATTCGTAATAAGCCTTGTCTCAGGATGGTTAGGACGTAATCTCAAGAAACCAACTGAATCCAAATAATGAATCTTTCTGCAAATGTTAACAATTTTTCTGCAGCACATCTCATCAATTTTAGAATTTTCTGGTTTCTAAGAATGAAAATACAATGTTCAAAAACATAAATTATCATACAACATTGATAACTCCACAATTTCTCTAAAATAAATTAAACTATAGAATAATTCATCTTCTCTTACAGTTATATTTAACATTTAATAAAAAATATAATTGTAAACAAATGTACATTAAGTTTCAAATAAAATAGACTTTAAATGATTGCTCTGCAAATTAATATGTTACATCAGTGGCGAATCCAGGATTTAGGTCGGGGGTGGGGGGTGAGGTATGAAAAGTTTTGTATCGTCGTGACGAATGTCAAAACTTACGTAAACCAAAACACTTCCAACTTTACAGACTTTACTCACCTGACAATAAGAATAATAAAGAACACTACGATACTATCGATAATTTAACAAAAAAACACAATGAAATAACTAGCAAAAACATGTTTTTGATCGTGTCAACGCTGCAAATACGAGTGGAATGACTACAAAAGTGGGAATATTTTTGAGCCTGTCAAAAACCAGGAAGAAATATTTTTATTTTTTAAAAGAGAGATTAAGAAAAAACAGCTGTAGTGATTTTAAATAAAATAAAGAATTCTGCTCTGGGGAGGGGGCTGCAGCCCGATAGCCCCCCTGGATTCGCCACTGTGTTACATTCTTTGTAGTGGTGATCAGTGTTATAACAAGACATTATTGGGCCCATGGCAAATGTTTACGGTGGGGGGGGGGGCTTAGAAAATTAAACTTATTACTATTATTAATTATAAAGATACTTCATTTTTTGGGTTGCTCAATCATTCTTTGTAGTACTTTAGGTTGATTTTAGAGGATCTTATACAAGGTGGCTACAGAAACTGTGAAAAAAATTTCCCTGACTAAACTTGCAACATTTCCCTGATTTACAGCTAATAATTATATTAGTTTCCTGGCTTTCTCCCTACTCAGAATCACTGTATGTGTAGAATATACATTATTAAAACCACTTTTACCAGTTATTTAATATGAAAAAATATTTTTATGAAATTTAATTTTAAATTCTCATATGTAAAAAATACTGGAAATTTTACTAAAATACTTTGCTTCTGAAACTACATAAGAATTCTAAGAAACATTAAAACTACTCTTTGCAACACAAGTTAAATTATGTTAACAGTAAAGGTTATTATGATCTTTGCTCAAAACTTTAAAACAGTACAATAACTAATTAGTGCTCTTTTCATGAGTATCAGAATAACATGCTGCAGCATAAATATAAAAATAGTAAATTATACGCACCTAATAATACATATTTTAGCAAAGATTTAAACAAGAGAAACTGCCAAAATAGTACTTCAAATCTTCATTCTTTAAACAAATCATAAGAAATTAATTGCTCTAATCAAAAACTCATGCTTTTATAAATGAATGTTTTTTTAAAAATTCCATTTATTATTACAAATAATGCTAGACATAAGATACTAATCTATAGATAATAACTCAAGTAACTACTAATTTCCCCTGATTTTTAGATATTTTTATGAATTTCCCTGATTTTTTCCAGATCGATAAATTTCCCTTACTTTTCCCTGATTTCCAGGTTCTGTCAACACCTTGTTATAGTTTAGAAGGAGTAAGAAAAAAAAAAATCAGTATTTATTTACATTTTAATTGACATAACTTATTATTTTTTAATGTTCTCATGTAATTGCAACATCTTGGGTTAAGATTCTCCATAATCACTGGCATTTTGCTTGCTACCCTACAGTTATGCCATTGGTGGTGATAATTTTTTAAGCATTTCCCAACTGGTAAGAATGCCACAGCATAGCTTTACACAATTAACTAGTAAAAGGCAAACAGTGAATAATTACTCTCACAAAACTTAAATTATATTAAATGGTCACACTCATGCATATACAAAAAATTTCAACATCTTTTTTTGGAGAGGTACAAATACTTCAGTTATTTTGAAATTCAATCTACCACAGCATACGAGTATGCTAATGATGTTTCAAGGTATAAACAGGTTTTTTGCCATGAAAACTGTCAAACGCATAAACGTTTCCAGATACTATTTTTTTAGAGGGGCCCCAATAATTGGCATCCTTGAATATTAGCCCTATTCTGTTAGCAACAACATTCATCACTCAAATTTGACGTTTGGACAGTTAGTACTAAGTACTAGTACTAAGATTTAGTACTTTACTAAGTACCAAGATTTACAGGTACCAAGTCCCTTTGCGGTCGATAAAGTGATCAATTCCTAAAATAACTCTTTTCAAATATAAAAAAAAAACTTTATATATTTTTATTAAACTATTTGTTTAAAAT
Source organism: Araneus ventricosus (assembly GCA_013235015.1). Taxonomy (NCBI): domain Eukaryota; kingdom Metazoa; phylum Arthropoda; class Arachnida; order Araneae; family Araneidae; genus Araneus; species Araneus ventricosus. Next base: position 192,623 of record BGPR01000782.1, read on the forward strand.
TGTTTGTTTGGAAATTTTGCAAACTACTCATTAATCTTATATAATAAATATTACAGGAGGAACAAATATATAGAAAAAAAGAAAATACAGAAGCAAAAATCAACTTACTAAGATTGGCAGTTTAAACAACATTTTAGCTATTGAAGAAGCTGTTTCCCTTAATGATAAACATTTCATGGGAGTAAGTTTCGTATTGTTTTTCTGGAAAACATACAGATAATATACAAACAGTTCAGACAGTAAGAAAGGAATATGAATGAGCTAATAAAAATAAATAATTAAATTTACGAGATAATGTAAATATTAACTACTAATTCACTAAGCCACTAATCATTTTCATATATTGAGATAGAAGAACATAAAAACTGGTACGTAGCAACACAAGAATTGGCAAACATGGTTCATTCTCACAATAACCAAATCTCACAGCCTGTTTTCAGAAACATTTTTGTTGTCATAGATGTGAATAATTGAAGAAACAAATCTAATAAAGTGTTAAGCAGACACTTATTTCAACTTGGGAATGAAGTCACTTGCTACAAAAATGAAAGAATGTAAAATAGTTTTTTTAATTCATTAAAAATTCAAGTAGCTAGAAATTTTAACAATACCATTCCATGCTGAAAATTTAGGTGGAATGCATAACTGATTATAAAGGTATTTTTAGTTTCATATCTCTGATGAAAATTTATAACAACTATCTTAATATAAATAAAAATCATTGTGGGTACGTATGTGTCTATGTTCCACATCTACTCTAAACTACTGTACCGATTTCAACCAAACTTTGCACACTTATTATATTATTTAAGACAAGAGGAAGATTGTCAACTTTTCGAAGCCCAAAAGTTAATTAAACAGTCAGTTAATTAGGAATCAACCAAAACCGTTTTTCCGCAATAACTTCAGTGCAATTTGTTACCCAAAAAATAATTTCGTACCATCTTAAAGTTCAAAATTTAACCTTTTGAATGATACCAATTTTATAACTGTGAAATGTTTCCTTCAATTTTTATTAATTTTTCAAAATTTAATAAATAATTAACTACCTGCAGACGATTTTGAAACGACGCAAATTTATAGGAACTCCGTTGCTAGGCAATGGTTAGACTTTGAATTAATTTAACTTTATTTCTGAAATTTTTGCTTATTTTTATAAATATATTTTATATAAGAAGAGAGACACCCCCAAATCTTATTAAAATTTCAGTTAATTGGAAATTAAGCAAGATTTTGGAGTTTTCCGTGATACTTTTAAAAAATATGTATTATGTCACAAAAACTATTTTTACACATATTAAAAATTAAAAAAAATTAGCTGTTCATAACACAAGTTTCATTTCTGTTCAATTTGTTGCCCTCATTTTAATAATTTTTTAAAAATTAAATTGTGTATAAAATTTACAACACTTTTTTTTATTGGTGAAGAACAAGAATACACAAGAACTGTTGCTAGATCACATTAGAAGAATTCTGGATGAAGACTAATTTTATTATTTTTTATTCATATTTATTTTAACTCTTTTTCTTAATGAAAAATCTATTATGTAATTAATTGTCCCAAAACATCTGTTAAAATCTTTTTATACTGCAAGATTTATAAACAAAATTTTAAGTATCTATGCAACAAATATTAATAAATCATGGAGAAAATTAGCTATCAGTAGTTTTTAAAAATCGTCTGGTTCAATTGATATTCTCATTTTAATTTTTAAAAAAATCCCTTTTCGGCAAGCTTGAAGGCAAAGGTAGATTCCTTTACACTAATGTTACAAAAGTAATGAAATATTACATAGTGATCAATACAGACAAGATCTGCACAAATTTTCCGGAAGTCGTGTCATGAGAACCATTGCAATAGGTAGAGTTCCTATAAGGAATCTACCTAAAAACGTTTCAGATGAAAAAACAATTTTGGGTATTGTAATTTTCTATAGAAAAGTAGTTTTTGCATCAAAAATATTAGAAATGGAAGTATTTTAATAACGAGCAGCACGGGCATAACAGCTAGTTAAGCAAATAAATGAGAAGGCACAATGGAGACCCAAAATAAAAGTAATGCTCTGCGATATAGGTTGAAAAAGGGTTTGTGAAATGCAAGTTACAGCACTGTAGAAACCCCTTGCATGTAATCCTTTTTTCAAAATCACTTCTAACAAAATTACCATTTAAAAGGTACATCTGGGATGCTTAAGCTCATATTTAGCTGTATTTTCAGTAGTACTACAGAACTTGTTTAGCATGAAATAAGGAAAGATTTTCCATACTTACGGCCACATTAAGATTTAGATATTCTTATCAGTGAAATAAACTGCTATAATATTTATAAATAATTATGCTTGAATTTGTACTAAATTTGATTTTCTAAAAATGTTATTTAAGTTATTAATCATAAATCATTTTTCTTCTAATGAAAACCACCGAGATATTAAGCTGAAGACAATTTTCGACAGGGGTCGATACACAGGTTTTTTTTTTTTTTTTTTTTTAGGGGCCCATTTTTGTGAAAAAATTTTTTATCATGTAAAACCTTCAATTTTAGCAGCCATATTTCTATATTCTGTGAAGGGGCCGTTTTTGTGAATTCGAATTTTGTGAAGGGAGCCACAAAATGGCCGCCTGGATTGACCCATGTTCTCCGAGATGTGAATCAGTCACAGGTTAAAGCCCAAGTAAATGCTGGGCACAAATTTGGTGATGAAAGTAAGGCAAGAAAGAGAAATACTTAATGTCTTATTATATTTAACCATAATGAAATTTAGTTTATGTGCTGTGTAGCAATATTTTCTATCTGAATGTAATAGAAATGCTATTATCAACTATTTAATACCATACTATTCACCTGGGGTGAAAACCTGAAAGTTTTTGATCTTTAGTCTTCAGATTTTTCAATATTCATTGAGAGGAGTACTATATTCTATTCAGTAAAAAAAAGTTTGTGTAAGTTGTTTGAATAGTTTAAAAAATTGATCTGAATAACAATAAGAAGCAAAGAATTTATCTCAGAAAATGATCCCATACATTTTTCTTTAATAATAAACATGACTTCTGGGAAAATTTCAGGTACAATTTAACCCCTTCCAGTAAAATGATGAGTATAGCTCGTCAATGTTTTTCCATGCTATATAGCACCATTCCATTATTAAATCTTACCGGAACGGGTTAATATTATTGAAGATTTAACATTTTCAATGCTTTACAATAGTTATTATGCTTAAAAGGATGTTTTACCTGAAAAAAAAGCCATTAAATAAATTTTTTTTCAGTCAATTTAGTTAACTCAACAGTAAAAATACTCTGACAAACGTACAGTACTAAATGACTTTATAGTAATAAGACTTTCCTCTTCTGAACCACTTAACAATTTTGCACCCATACGCAGTATGTGCATTGAATTATCAAGTTTTTAAAATTACTAGCTAAAATTGAGTCACTCATACACATTATGTGACAATAACATTGAACACATTATTTTGTTCTGTTCCAAATATTCAAATCATAGGTCAATCCTCTGTGCAAAACTTAATTTTTATCTTCAATTGTGTTCGTCTTTAAAAGCCTTTTTTCAAAACGCTGTTTCTAATAAGCGGCATCTTAGGATTCTTCTCCAATCCCTGAAGTCTTTTGACATTTATTGAGTGCATCGTTTTTGACATTTATTGAGTGCATCGTTTTGGACGTTTCTTGAGTGCATCGTTTTGGACGTTTCTTGAGTGCATCGTTTTGGACGTTTCTTGAGTGCATCGTTCTGGACATTTATTGAGTGCATCGTTTTGGCATTAGGGGATAACGGCCTTTGTTGCTAAAAATCCCATCTCTCCACATTTCAATCAATCATAGACATTATAATTCAATACAAAAATTATGTAGAAACCATTAACATCTCATGAGTTCCAAGCACTCATAGTTGAATCAAAATGACAATTCATTCTCAAAACAGATGGATGATTAGATAGTATAGAAAATGAAAGAGTCAAGTGGTAACAAATTATACAAACAAATGGAAATTTGTTTTTCATCTTAAAATACTCAAAATATACCAAACTGCATCAACCATTTAGGAAGTTAAATAATAATCATTTTACTTACGTTTGCCAAGACATAATCCAAGATCATTTCAAAAGTCTCACAAATGTATTTCACCTTATCAATATTTTCCATTCCATTTATTACATCCAGCAGTAAGTGCATAAAGCCAGTATGAAGAATACATTCCTAGAAGAAACAAATAAATGAAGATGTACTGATGTTAACAAAGATTTATTTTTGAATTCAGTACCATTTACAATATTTTACATGCATATTGCAATTTTACCAATGCAGAAGCATGCATCTGGTCAAAATTCACTAATTTAAAATTCTGCTTTATAGCCCGAATATGGGCCAGATATGGTGAGGGGAGGGAAAGGAAGGTGTATTTAGTATAAGGGCTGTGGTTAATTTTTGCATGATGCATTTTTTTCTTAAATCCTAAATAACATAAGATTAGTGCAATAATATGATGCAATAATTACAATGTTGAAGAATATTAAAAGTCAATAGTCTTACAATTTTTGCTGTATTATCACTTTATGAATTAATGCAATATAAATTCACTTACATTAGCATAGAATGTTTTTATATCAATAAGTTGAAAATATTATTGAAATATAATAATTGGTTGCAAATATTACACAAAAAACAAGATGCAGCCTTCAACAATTCAATCATGGAAAAAGGTTTAATGTTGTCATGATAATGCCAAGAACAGATAAATTAAAAATATTGTTGATTATTTATGAAGGAAAAACATATCGTCAATGGCCCGAGATAAATTTATTTTCACATGGCCTTATTAAATAAAACTAAATCAATCTAAAATACAGATATTTTTTAGTATTTAATATGAAAGACTTTATGTATAGTGAAAGAAACATCTAATAAAATGAATTATATTACATAAAAAGGGATAAATCTTAGATGGAAGCACAGCAGAAAAACAACTTGAAATGCTACATGGCACCTCTGCTGGGCAACAACAGAAGTGAACAGGCTGAAGGTTTACAGCATTTTCAGGTAATTTTGCAGATCATGTTAGATGTGGAAAGTGAATATACAAATAATGCAAGAGTTTGCACCTCTGCCAATAAAGTAATTTCAAAACTTTCATAGCAGTTCCATTAGATTTTAATCTAATCCTTGCACATTAACTTATAAGTTGAAACATAAATTAAGTCCTAGGTTGTTTCTTTTATCACAAAAGTTAAAGATACATTTTAGTGAAGCATTCAGTATGTAAAACAATTTCCAAATGCTATATATAAAAAAAGAAAGGAAAACAAATGTTCGAGTTTCTCAGTATACCTATTTGAATGAAAAAAATAATAAAGATAACTATGAACCGAATATGGAGGAATTTTAAAAGCAAATATAGTGTACTAACAAAACTGGCCCATAGTTTGGCTAAATTCTTTATTCTTCTAAAACAGAAATAAATAATAATAGAAAGCATTCATCAATCTTTTAGAGAATGAAACACACACACACAAAAGCAGAAAAATTCTTCAGTTTATCTATTAAAAATCACAAGAATAAGTATTACATCACACTACCCCAGCTTCTATTTATGAATTTCACTTAGCAGTTGATTGAGATAGAACAACGAATTCCAGAAATTAATGATTTGTTCAATTCATGAAAAACGTCAATACCACTGGATATTTTCATGAATTCTATCAAAATAGTACTAAAATGATTTGATGAGTTCAATTAAAGAATCTACTGAGAAATAAAAAAAAAATGAATTTAACCCATTAACACCCAAATTAATTTAAAGTGCAGATTTCAATAATGTTCTATTAAATTATATTCAAAAAACACCAAGATTAAGGTGACTGAAGTAAAATTAAATTCGGAGAATTAAAAAAAAAAAAATTAAGAAAAATTATAAAAATATCGACAGAAAATAATTTTTAAAATACAGTAAAATATCAAAAAATAAAAATTCCTTGCATTACCTCAACAAAGATCAAAGGAAAAATAATAATAAATTAAAAAAAAAATCAAAATGATGACATTTTGAATTCAAAATCTGGTTAATTTAAATCTGGTCTGTTGAAAACTTCTTAGGAGTTTGGTAATACCTATTGACTTCTTAGAAATGTAACTGTCCTTTGTGTCTTTTGTGGTTAATGGGTTAAAGTGGAAGTTCAATTTGTTGAATAAGCAATTCAGTTATTATTCTAATTTTAGTTAAAAATGAAGTTACAGATGATACAATTATTTTTTATATTATATATTTTATAAACATGAAGACTTAGACTGGGTATATCAACTTGTTTAACATAAAATGTATAGAATATGTTTAAGTCAAGATTTATTATTACAGAAATTAAAATACATACTTCAGAGTTGTTCACAACAGCATGATAAATATGCTCAAAACGAAGACGCCTGGCAAAACATTCTTTTTTCTCATCTTTATATCCAGGATGAAGCCTACAAATTGAAAGACTGCCATCTTCAAGGATTACACTTGTCCAGTGAACATAAAAAAGAGCACCCCCTCTTTTTGAACACATATTTGGGATTAAAATATCAAGTGTACATGTACTGACTTCTCTTACATCAGGAGTGTAGAAAGAAAGAGAATTTCGCAGGATCTAGAAATAATAAACACTCAGACTAAACATGCCTCCTTCAACCATGAGTATCAAAGTAGGTTATTTAATTTGTACAATTTTGCTTTTTAAATGCAAACAGAAAGACTTTGTAAAACCAATAAAATTTTCAATTTCTTTCCTTACAAATTATTGGCTAAAAAAATTAGAATTATTGCATGGGCATGTTTTACTGCATCCAAATTATTATCTTCAATATCTAGATTGTCAAACAAGAATTAAAAAAAAAAGTAACACAGCAAATTCATAATTCTACCACTAATACTCATGCAAAATGCTTTTATGCAGAATACCAAATGTAATAATAAAATATACAAAAAAAGATCTTAATAGAATAAAAAAGAATCTTGCTTAAAATCAAATAATACCAACATTTGAATAAGCACAATTACAAGAAAAAAAAATCACTTCCTAAATACAGAACTTTTATTTATAATTGTGAGAATTTGATCTCTAGTTTAATACAGTAAACTCTCTCTATAACAATAAAATTTTGTGGTCCCAGTGAATTTGCATAGAACATAACATATTAATCTCCCCTCAATATAACGATATTCTGTAAAGCAATAAACCCCTGTACAACAATGTCTTTTTAAAATCTCAGCGCCATTTTTTTCCTTTGTAACAATATTTCATGGAGGATAAACAAACCGATAATGACGATAATTCCAAAAATGGCGATGTTTCAGATGCTGAAGAATGTGTTTTGAGACTTCAAAAGTCTTTAACTCAGCTTGAAGAAAAAAAGTGGCAAAATGTCTGGAAGTAACGTGGAGGAATATTTAAAAGCGGCTGATGATCCTATGGTTTTTGAAAGAGTTACTGAAGAAGATAACCCATTTCGTCTGTGGTTTCTAATAGAAAATGATGACGAAGAGGATGATACAGATACATCGCAATCTTTATCAACATCCCTTTATCAACTTCAATCATGGGTGGCGCCAGTGGGGGGACCGGGCCTCCCTGTTGGGGAAAGTTTTTGTACCTCATTCACACAACAGGGTATTCAATTAATAGATAAATAAAGATCTGGCGAAAATTTGATACCAATTTCATTACACTTTCCGCTGTACAGCAAGTCATGCCCCCCGTCGGACAGACATTAGCGCCACTCCTGTCTTCAATCAGTTCAATCCCTATGGGCAATTTTTTGAAGCCTTTCACATACAAATGATGAACATTTTCATGCATTAGGCTCTATGCAAACCTTGATAGTTGACTTAACTGTTTAAAAAATGAATAAGAAAATGAAAATATTGGATTATTTCGATAAATAAAATTCTCAGGTATGTGAACTATTTTATTGTATACTCAATTTTCAGATTTTTGTATGCTTTAACAAACATCACTCTGGTGATGCTTTTTTGCAAAATATATATTGCTGTATTGTGTCCACATTAAAGCAACCAAAACTTAACTTTTTTATATCGTAATTATATCACCCCTCGATATAACAATACATCCCTCTATAACAATATCTTTATTTGGTCACCAAAGTACTGTTGCAACAAGGTATTACTGTAATAAAAACTTTTATGATACCTATAAATTTTCAGAAATTGGATCTTATGAGGAATGAAATTCTTCATTTTTTTTTGTTCACATTAACAAATTTTAAAAAAATTGAATAAATTAAAATATAAATTATACAGATAAGTCTTAAGAGAATTTAATTTTCTGTATGCTGCACTAAATTAATTTTAGTGCAGCTTACAGAATTGCAATTTTACAATGAAACGATTTTTAGTCAATATCTCTGTACATAGCCGAATTCAATATGACAATTTATTGCAGTTAAAAAGAGACTAGTTTGGTATACAGATAATTAATATTTAATTTTTTTGTCTCTTAAGATTAATTATTAATATAACAGCACAATAGTGAAAATATTCAGTTATAAATATAGACAATGAAATTTCCAACTTCTTGACGACTATTATAGTAATATATGACATTCTTCTCATAATGCTGAAATGAAATCAAGTACACTGAGTGATATTTTGCCCCATTGTAGCTGCAGATCTACAGTATTCCCTGCATTTTTTTCAAAAACTTTTATTTGCTCATAACATTAACCAATTTTTCCACACTAAGGTTTAATGATCTCATGCAAATATAAATCAAATCATTTAAAACATGTAATAAAAACAAAAAGCTAACATTCAATGAAAATTGACAACAGATGATTCAACAAAAATTAGCATGAGACAGACAATAACATCTGAAATCTTATTTTGCATTAAATAGAAAGTTTTACAAAATGCAAGCTTATACTTAAGCACAAAAGCTAAACTTAAAAATGAAACTATAACACTAATCAGCTTTAGAAGAAATGCAATTAAAGATTCAATTTTAAATGAGAAATTTACAATCTCGAAGTTGATTTAAATATTTTTAGGTTGTAGGGGTGATTAAAAAATCACTATACATTTAGTGTATAAATAAATTTTATTTCACAACATACAGGGTGTCCAGATTTATCGTGGTCCAATAGCTAATTTCTAAACCATTAGAGATACATATAGTTCCGATTGGAAAAATGCTTGAAATAAAGGGAAGAATTATATTTTAAGTTTTTGGAGTCACTACATACATTTCTGAAAAAGTTATGAATTCTAACTTTTTATACAGTTCGCTGGTCCTATCAATCCTATTTAGTAAAATATTCCTGGCACTCTAACATTTTAAACAAAAAAGTCCCACTCTTCTGTGACTAAAATTGAGCGAGTTATGGAGCTTCGAATTTCATGATTTTTAACCAATTAGCAGCCTCGTTGAGCAACTGCTGCGCATTGATTGGTGGATCGTCTTCAAGACGGCTATTGAAAAGTTGTAAAGTGGTCTAAGTCAGCGATATTCAAAGCTCCATAACTCAATCAATTTTAGTCACAGAAGAGTGGGACTTTTTTTGTTTAAAATGTTAAGAGTGTCAAGAATATTTTACTAAATAAGATCGATAGGATCAGCGGACTGTATAAAAAGTTAGATTTCATAACTTTTTCAGGAATATATTTTTTCACTCAAAAAATATATATTACAAAAGCACTTTTCCAACTGGAACTATACGTCTATCTCTAACGGTTTAGAAATTAGCTGTTGGACCATAATAAGTGTGGACACCCTGTATAGTAATGTACATCCACTATAGGCCATAAATTCAGCATATTTCAGTGCACTAACTCTGAATATCTATGCATATTTTCCAGTACTCCACCACAAACCAAAGTGCTTTTTCCAACATACTTGTGTAATTTTAAATTATACAGCTGCAATTCAGTTTTTTAATTGTTCAATACTGTGGATTTTTACAGAATATACCTTAGACTTGGCGTGCTCAGACACGGAATGTAGTTTCAGTGCTGAACAGCTCATGCTGCACTCACGACAATGGTATTTTCTACAGCCTCAAGTAAATCATAAAACATAGCTTGCTGAACTGCATGTTCCTTAAATTCTAGCTTATGGACAATTGCATAGGGTAGGCAAGTGTTTTCAGCTTGTAATATAGTGTTTCCCTAACTCTGAAACACCAAGCTTCCTATTTACTCTCCTTAAAGAAGCAGATAAGCTATGGATGATTGCTTTTTGTACATTTTGTATGGTTTCTAGAATTTCAGATGAATATTCTTCCAGAATGTTCTTAATCTTTAATGCTATCAAGTATGCTTGGAATTATTCACTAGACTCTTAATGACCAGCCTAGTGGGGCCTGGTTTTCTGGAATTACGGGTGAAATCTTCCATACTTACCTATACTTAATTCTATGCCAATGAACACAAACAACTGCTGTTATATCTAACATTGTCAGCATTATTCAAGATTATTTCAAAAAAGAATGTACAGTAAATTCTCGATTATCTGGCATTCAAGTATCCGGAAAGCTCAACTAACCGGAAAAATTAGAAAATGAGTTTTTCTAAAAATTTTACATCCGTGTGCCAAAATTTAGCATGCGCACGCCTGAAGGAAAAAACAATATACTGTACTGTGGTACACAAACTTGTTTTATGGGGGGGAGGAGTTCAAAAGCAAAAGTGAGGACCAGAAAAAAAAGGTCATGGGGTGTTACTCCAGATTGGTCTCTTTCTTTTCCTTTATTTATTTACTCTCCGAATACCGGCAGATGTTGATTCCAATTACGCAATATCACGTGCGGGAGAATTGGAGGCGTGCATATTGCGCAATAACCTTTGCGATTTTTTAAAAGATAATTAGTTTTGATATTCAATCTAGGATTTGTTTATGAACACCTAAAAGAGTTTTATTATGCTTGCTGAGAAGAATATTTTTCAGTTTTGTTGGCTATTTTTATATGTTTATATTTTTACAATTCATATATTTACGGTAAAAATTCGGCTTCAGATTATACTTTTTTTTTTTTATCATCAATGTTAAAGTAACATCTTCACAATATGTTTTGTAAATACAATGTCATGGAAGATACAGAAGTATTCTTAAAAATTATATTTAATGCACATTTCAAAATGTCAAAAACAAATTATTTGGCCTATCCAAAAAAAAAAAAGCTACACACACACACACAAATTACCCGCCCCCCCATTTTCCCCCATCACACTCAACTATCCGGGCTTTTCAGGTATCCGGAAATCGGCGTTTCCCGGGCATGCCGGTTAGTTAAGCTTTTACTGTAATTATCAAAGATAGAACTAAAATGTACAGAGACTTTTTAATTATCCTGTATATAATATGATTACAAAAAATATGAAGAATGCTGTCCATTTTCACCGAAATTAATTAAGTCTAAATTAGATTATTTTAAAGGAAAGTTGTTAGTTACCTTTGAATACACATCTGGAGTGAATCCTGCTTTCACAATTTTTAGCAAATATGTGGAAAACAAATCCCAGTAGGATTTTATTAAAGGATCATAAAAGTTTCGCCCAGAATCAGACTGCTGTATATGAAGTTCTGTAAATTCCTGTAATTCTCCCAGGAAATCTTCTGAACTGAAACAGAATATTAGAATACAAAATGAGCGAAATGATAAAATGGACATCATTGAGATATTAGAAACTTTTGAGAGGAATGGGACCCAAGAGCTCAATAACTCCTGAACATAATTGCCTGCTGGAGATCTGTAGTTAAATAAGTGCAAAATTGTCTGATAAAAAAATAATTTAATCATCATATTTGAAGGGGGTTTACATACATACATTGATAGAGGCAATTTAAAAATAAGGAACCTCAGTTGTTGAAACTACTCCCATAATATGATGAAAGTAGACCCATACAAGGACAATTCTTAATGTCATGATAACTATAATTGTAACTGTGATGTTGTGTGTATCGTGTTAACTGTGATTTTTAACTGTGTATTGTATATAATATTCCTGTTGTATAGTTGACTTACTTGTGTTGCTGATGCGTATTCTCATATCATAAAAATAAACTAAAATTGAATGGAACTGATTATGCTTCTTGCTTGGTAGCGTTCTGAAGAGCACTTTACATACACCAGCAATGACACTTAATGTTTCATTATATATAAAATTGTGTTTAGTAATTATGTAAACTAAAGTAGTAAACTTTTAACTTTTGGGGAGAATTAAATTCCAAGGCAAAATTTTTCAGTTTTTGAATATTATTTACTTCAGTGCACAAGGAATTCCTTGGGCACATTAACAGGATAGAGATTATAATAACTCTCAAATTATAAATAGATAGGTTATGTTATTAGCTATAATTTTCTAAACTCTCAAAATATTTTTGTGGTTTCATTTTGCTTTAAAATGGCATCAACAAATGTATTGCTATCTGATGCATGCATGCTATGTGGCGAATCTAGTATTCGGGTCGGGGAGGAGGAGGGGGCCGAGGTCATAAACATTTTGTATCGTCGTGATGAATGTCAAACCTCAAGGCTAAAGTAAACCAAATCTCTTTAACTCTACAGACTTTACTCACCTGACAATAAGAATCATAAAGAACAATACAATACTTTCTATAATTTAATAAAAATTACAATGAAATAACTAGCCAAAAAATGTCTTTGACCGCATCAAAGCTACAAGTGGAATGGCTACAAAAATAGGAAAATTTTCGAGCCTGTCAAGACAGAAAGCAATGTTGAAACGTTTTTATTATTTTTTTTTAAGAGGAAAATTAAGAAAAAACAATTGTAATGATTTGAAATAATATCAAGAATTCTGGCTTGGCTCGGGGGGGGGGGGGCTGAAGCCCAATAGCCCCCCTGGATTTGTCACTGCATGCTATCGAATATCCTTCAAATATTGTCTTAGAAAACAGATATTTACTACATTCAATAAAATGAAATTGTATGGTTTATTTAACTGTTTACTACTCATCTTGTAAAAGAATTCAGGTATGGCAAAGCAATTATAATTCACATATGGTAAAGAAATTTATTATAATTCATCAATAAGCTATTAAATCTTTAGATATTAAAAAAAAAAAGACTTTGAATTTATTAGTTCTGAATTACTTATGAGTTTATAAATGCATTATATATAAGTTCTTTTAAATTAGGATGGAATTTTTAAATCTGCATATCAGAGGTAAACTATCATAAGTAGCAATTTTATCACTTTAAGGGGACACAAAAGAAGTTCCAAATTGCAATATATTGCATGTTGTGTACTTTTCCGTTAGCCGGGCGCAAATGTCACCAATTATGAACCAAACGCGAGCCAAGTCGCCAAGCGAAGCGATTTGGCGCAAATGTCACCAATTGTGAACCAAACGCGAGCCAAGTCGCCAAGCGAAGCGATTTTCCGTCAGCCGGGCGCAAATGTCGCCAATTGTGAATAGCTAAGTCGCCAAGAGCGAAGCGATTTTCCGTTAGTCGGGCGCAAATGTCGCCAATTGTGAACCAAACGCGAGCCAAGTCGCCAAGAGAATGGTTGTAAGAAATTTGGCGGAATTCTACATTATTTGACGATTTTTCGCTTGCGCCTGGCTACCGGAAAAGTACCGCATGTTGTATTTTATTTTTTGAGCAGTTATTTAATTTTTTTATTTATTTGTTTTTACCCACAGCTATTACACTTTACCCATCCAAAATTACAGCGAGGATAATGTAAATATGATAAAAAATCAAAAGCAGAAAAACTGATCTCCGAGGTGCAGAAATATCCTTTCTTGTTTATTTTTCAAATTCATCAATGATGGAAGAATACTGTTTCAAAGTTTAATGCTTTAAATATGAAGATTTGATTTGCATGTTGGTAACTTAGTTTTGTAAATAGAAATTTACGTGAAAAAATTTTCTTCATAGTTTCACATATTAATTCAGTTTGATTTCTATGAGCATCCATTGATTTCGATTAAAGCAGAGTTGTCATGCAACTAAAACGAAACATAGTTATTACTTTGCAAGCTTGGATATCTTTCATTTTTGAAGTGCCTTTGATCACATTGAAATCATAAACGGTAACAAAGGGGATTGTGACCTCATTTCAAAATTCCTGAAAACTACCTTAGAGTACAAATCTAAAATAATATCAAATAACTCAAAAAATTAAGGTGGCACAAATAAATAAACACATATTTTCAACCTAGTTCATTAGTGAAAAAAATAAAAAATTGTTAACTTTAGCTTGTTTACTTTAACGCAACAGGAGTTCCAGTTCAGCGAATTACTGTATTTATGTTTTTTTTCTCCCTTGTTAACATTTTGACAGTTCAGTATGGTCAGCAAGATGCTAAAGTTTCACAAATGAATTTTTCTGAAATCCATCAAATAGAGAAACTAACATCTACCAAACTGGCTCACTGAACAACAGTGAAAACTACAGAGTTCACTTTTCAACTTTTTATTTTTAAAATTAATTCAGAGCCAATATTTACAAGAAATTACTAATATTCCACATGCAATTTAAGTTGAATACAGGCCCCTATAAACCCCATGTGAACTTCATACGCGAAATATAGAGAATAAGCGTGTCTGTATACCACAAATATTGAAATCCAAAAGAATTGGCATGATAGTCAATGATAACTCAAGTTGAGAGGATGGGGAAGGCTATACAGTGTATCATTATGCCCATTTAATAGCCCAAAATACGATTCAAATGTATTTTAAAGTAATTGATATATTGAACAGAATTTTGCTTTAAATAAAAGTTATCAATTATTCTGTGTAATGATATTTAACCTTCCAGTGGGCACGCTAAAATTTTTTACACACGTTGGTGCATGTCGTACTTTTTACGACACAATAAGTTTCTTAATTTTTACCCTTGCAGTTGTAAGTTACTTCATTATAGTAATAAGAGACACATCAAAAAAGCAAATCCTTTCATCCAGAGTGAAAATTAATTTTTATATTATTTGCAAAATCTAAAAATATACTGGAATCAGAGAAAACAATGAGATTTAATACTATTATTTTCTAAAAAAGGTATTAAGCAATATATAATAAAAAATAGTATAATACCAACTAAGATTGTACAACAAAGACTTTTGTCTTAGTTTCTTATCATTGTTCTTCCATTCTAGACATTGAACTTTTGCCAGACAGTGACGCTTACAAGTATACTATACACTGATGAGCCAAAACATTATGACCACTCCCACATTTTACAATGAACTCGTCTGGATGATGTGGAGGGCACGTGGTTAAGTGAGAATGGTAATTAACCACTGCTGGAGAAAGTAAGTTATCATTCTTTCACTTACTTTTGTGAGTGATGGGAAAGGCTACTGATCAAAGCGAATTTGATAGAGGGCAGATCGTAATGGCCCGAAGATTTGGAACGAGTATCACCGAAACTGCATGACCGGCAGGTTGTTCACGATCTGCAGTTGTTAGTATTCATGCAAAGTGGATAAATGATGGTGACACCAGCAGTAGACGCCAAGGTGTTGGTTGTCTATGTGTCATCAAAGAAAAAGGACGTCGGAGACTGTCCCGCTTGGTAAAGCAAAATCGACGCCAGACAATGGCTGAGCTGACAGCCCAATACAATGCAGGTCCAAGTGCAAGTGTTTCAGAACACACAGTTCAGCAGACACTGTTGGATATGGGACTGTGCAGCAGACGTCTCACTCGTGTACCTCTGTTGACCAAGCGTCATCGTCAACTACGCCTACAGTTGGCCTGGGAACATCAATATTAGACCATGGATGAGTGGAAGAGAGTTACCTGGTCGGATGAATCACGATTTCTCATTCATCACGTCGATGGTCGTTTAATGGTACGCTGTCTGCCAGGAGAACAATTGCTCCCCTCTTGTACAGCAGGTCATACATAGGCTGGTGGTGGCGGTATTATGCTTTGGGGGACACGTTCTCATGGGCAGCTCTGGGACCCGTAGTTGTGGTAGAACAAACCATGAAAGTTGCGAACTATCTGAACATCATTGCACCCTTACATGGCATTTGTCTTCCCAACTGGAAATGGAATCTTCCAGAAGGACAACACCCCATGTCACAAGGCTCGGATTGTGTTGGAGTGATTCGAGGAGCATACTGATGAATTCCATTTAATGTTCTGGCCACCTAACTTGCTGAATCTTAATACGATCGAGCACATTTAGGATGTCATGGAGTGGCAGCTCAGATTTCAAACACCACCATGTCCGAATATCTTGACTTTGCGAGATTGCTGCTTAGACATTTGGTACAACCTGTCTCCAGTCATGTACCAAAAACTTGTGGCATCTATGTCCAGGCGAGTTGCAGCTGTTTTGAAGGCCAAAGGAGGCGCAATGTGTTACTGAGTAGGTGGTCATAATGTTATAGCTCTTAAGTGTATATTGGAAATACTGTATTTCATGGATTTTGATTATCATTTTATTTCTTTCAAACACAAACCACACGCTCTTTTTCTCAATGCTGGTTGCTGCTCACTTGCTTTTTCAGGTTGTGATGTATAATTTAGATTTAAAGACATGGTAATGTTATTTGGCGATGATCAGATTTTTTGTGCTCGAGTAGCGAGGTGTTTCCATAAGACTGAAGTTTTTCAAGAAAATTCTTTGGCTTGGTGGCTTTTGCAGGCTTATTATATATTAAATATTTTTAACAATGTAAAATGAAATATTAACAATGTAATGTGCACTGGATATATAATTATCAAACTGAAACGTTAATTCATGAAATTTTTTTTCAAATTACACGAGCGGGTGCGCGTTGCAATTTTTACGACAGAAGCATAAAACAGTATGAAATCACCTTGAAACTCGGACAAACCCATTTAATCCTGAAGAAATTGCAAGAAGGAATAACAATGACCTTCAGACAGTTTTGTCTCCAAATGTGAGAACAGGGCATGAAAAATCCTGTTTGTCGTAAACTTTGCGCAGGTGCGCCCGCTGGAAGGTTAAAATGAGAATTGTTAAAATTAATCTTTTGGTAGCTATAAGTCACAGGAAAACTCATTCACTGGTGATGTGTCTATTTGCAGCTTACTATGAACTGTCAACTTCTTATGTGTCACCACTTGAAATGAGAAAGAATTTTCTTTCCTGATTTATAAGTGAAAAGATCTTAATTACAATTACTTGACAAATACATCTTTAAACAAAAGAACATCTTTTGCCTCAAAAGTTTGTCAACTTTTGTACTACAGCATGAAATAAAGATTAATTTAACTTTATTTAACGTCTTAAAGGGCTATTTTTTTTCTAGTAATGTTATATTAAAATATTTTTGGGATCGAGATTGATTTAAGATAAGAAATTCATTCAGCTTACTAGATAATTTTTTATGTTAATTTGATTAATTAATAATTAAAAAAAAATCAAAATACTTCATTGAAGTTTATGATAAAAATTGAAGATCAAGTTTTTTTTTTTTTTTTTTTTTAAATTGAAGAAATTGATGAGAAGTTCAAGTATCCTTCTTTTCAGCATTGGAAGTTTGCATAACACTATCTTAAATACAATAATAGTAATAATCCATAGGTAGTTAATTTGACTATTAAAACTACATTATGTGGTCAAAGTGATTATTAATAGTTTTCATGGTTGCTCAAGTTGTTAACCCCTTAACTGCCGCCGGCGTATATATACGCCTCACTCAACCGATGCGTTAACTGCCGCCGGCGTGTATATACTCCTCACTCAACCGATGCGTTAACTGCCGCCGGCATGTATATACGCCTTTCCGAAGTACGATCCTTTGCATTGCGCTGCTATTATAAAGAAAACTGCTCCCACGGCCTTGGAATGCCATAAAATGACCTTGACAATGTTTGAAACGGATTTTCTTATTTCAGAGAAGAGGGGTAGGGTATTGGTAAAGGGGATGTTTCTGAAACGGTGAAAGTCACAGCTGTGCAGTTTTTGCTTCTGTTTCTGTTTGAGTAGGTCGTGCTTTTTTTTATTCTTCTTTCGCTTCCGTTTTCGTTTATTGTGCGAAATAGAACATCTTTTTACGAAAATGTCTGACAGTGATGAGAGTGATTTAGATGACTATTTTCCGTCATCTTCAGGATCAGAAACGTTCGAATATGATGCTTTGTGCTGGGGATGGTTGGAGGGGGGGGGGATATGAAAGTATGGGGTACTAAAAAAGGATTAATCAAGGGGTATTGAAGGGGGGGGGAAGAGATTCAGAACCATTTGCCTGGGAAATGCCCATGTCTCGAATATGGGAGAGAGATGCAACGGTAAGGACAACAAAAAAGTTTTACCATGTAGGATCAAGTGGCATTGGGGAGCGAATTATGCAAGATTTCGTCAGCAGTTAAGAGATAGTAGCTCTAACCAAAGGTAGTAAAGTAGCTTATCTCAGAGATTTAAAAAGTAATGAATTTGGTTGTAAGTATACTTTCAATGGCATTATAAAGGGTTAATACAACAGAATGATGTTTAAGTACACTTTTATTGATAAAAAAAATAATACTCACATGTAATAACAGGCACATTCTAGCAGAAGACAAGAAAGTTGCAATAATGGTTTTCTTATTTCGCATTCACTTTTTGTAAGTTCTTCAAAGCATACCAAAACCGCTTGTTGAAATTCCTCATTAATGTCCTTGTTTCTCATGTACTTGAATACATAAAAATCTAGTTTCTTCATGGGAAAAAGAAATGAAGGTATGATTAAATTTTCTAATATTTTTATTTCTAAATTTGTCGAGTATGATTTACTGGCATGAATTAAAACAAATTTTACGAATGCCTCCTTCTTCCAGAGATCAGACTGTTTTTCTATAACTTCAACCTTCAAAAAATCTGTCAAAAATTGGAAATGTTCAGGGAATCGATCAACTGGTGCTTTCAGCAGTTCGAAGAGCAACTCGGTTTCATTGGAGAATTTGTATATCTCCGTGAGAAGCACAGCAAGTTTTATGTGTTGCTCAAATCTTGGAAAACTGTATATCTTTGGAGGGAAAAGCTGATCTTGTTTTTCTAAAAGTGACCATATCTTTTTCAATGCATAAACAATGGATGCTTCTTTAAGTAAATCATCATCATACTGGTGAAGACAATGAATCATCTCAATCGCAAAGTAAGTTAGCTCATTAGGGGTGGAATATATCTTGTTTATGGAATTTCCATACGCACCATTTCTTGGTGTTCTTGATCTGTCACCACCGCACAGCATCCAATTAAGGAAAATATACTTATTTTCAAAAATTTCCTGTTCTAAAGGATATAAAATATTTGACAATCGGAAATCATGGATGAATGGATCATTACTCAATAATACAGGATGCAAATGTCGACCCCATTTTCCTTGAAGCAGATGCTACAAAAAAAAAAAAAAAAAAAGTTTAAAATAGTAATAATAAAAATTGTACATTAACATAATACTTATTATCAGGGTAGCCTGAGCAACTGCCTGTGGCACCAAAACAAAAGCATGTAGAAAAAAAGTTTAACCCTCTGAACGGCGCAAACGTCTTTTTACGTTTTTCATGTTCAGTTCAAAAGCGGATAGCTCGTATTTATATGTACATTTTCTTAAACAATCATGGATAAAGTGTTCTTAAGATTTCAGAGATATAATTAAATGCAAAAAAGATCGATTCATTTACTTTAAAGCTAAGTTTTCTCACCTGATAGCTAAAAGTGCAAAATAATTGGGCGCTCAGAGGGTTAATAGACATGAGAGCTCTGGATAAACAGAATGCCACCCCATGTCTGATGCCGTGACAACAAACTCTGGATAAACACTAAATAATTTCAATATGTTTTTGGTGCTCTTTCTCCTCCAAATGCAGCTGCAGATTTATCTGACTGGCAAATAACTGTTGTTGTTGATGAGAGACGTTTTTCTAAACTGAAACTTATCAAACCTATTTGCGATCCTCCATATTTTAGGAGTAACTAGTTGGCTTAACAACCATGTCAAATCAATGGGATATTTTGCAGAACATAAAAAAGAAAATGGAAGATTTTGCAGATAAGAAGACAAGAAAAGTGAATATTTGAACAGGATTTGTTGTATTAAAATAAAGCTAGATTTTAAAAATAAATTTGTTGAAAATATTATTTTCTTTTCAATAAGATCACTTTATATTCTTAAATGCAGTCAAACCTTAGTAAAACGAACCTGGGACATAATGATCTCTCGGTTATTAAGAACTTTTCAAATGGTCCCAACCAAACTCCTATGTCACTAAAGTATTTTTAACCCTCCGAACGGCGCAAACGTCTTTTTCCATTTTTCATGTTCAGCGCAAAAGCAGATAGCTCATATTTATATGTATATTTTCTTAAACAACCATGGATAAAGTGTTCTTAATATTTCAAAGATATAACTGAATACAAAAAAAAAAAAAAAATCAATTCATTTACAGTAAAAGCTTAACTAACCGGCATGCTCGGGAAACTCCGATTTCCGGATACCTGAAAATTCCGGATAATTGAGTGTAACGGGAAAAATGGGGGCGGGGGGGGGGAGGTAGATTGCAGATTTTTTTTAAAAGATTGTTTTGTCCATACAATTTTTTGGAAGATACAGAAGTATTCTCAAAAATTATATTTAATGCACTTTTCAAGATGGCACCGGCGGACGGCGGTAGATTGCAGATTTTTTTTAAAAGATTGTTTCGGCCAAATAATTTGTTTTTGTCATCTTGAAAAGTGCATTAAATATAATTTTTGAGAATACTTCTGTATCTTCCATAACATTGTATTTACAAAACATATTATGAAGATTTTAATTTAACATTGATGATAAAGATTTTAAAAGAGTATGATCTGTAGCCGAATTTTTACCGTAAATATATAGACTGTAAAAATATAAACATATAAAAATAGCCGACGAAACTGAAAAATATTCTACTCAGCAAGCATAATAAAACTCTTAAGTGATTATAAACAAATCACAGATTGAATATCAAAATTAATTATCTTTTAGAAGATCGCAAGGGTTGTTGCGCGATATTCGAGCCTCCAATTCTCCTGCACTTGATATTACGCAATCGGAGTCAACATCTGCCGGTATTTGGAGAGTAAATAAATAAAGGAAAAGAAAGAGACTAACCAATCTGGAGTAACCCCCCCCCATGAGCTTTTTTTTTTAACCGATTCTGTCCGTTTGCCTTTTTTTTTTGATTGTCGATTCCGTTTTTAGGTCTTGTTTTTCGGCGAAAGGTGAGGACCTTCTATTTTTATTTTGGTTCTCACTTTTGCTTTTGAACCTCCCCTCCTCCCTAAATCAAGTCTGTGTAAATCACAGTACTGTATATTGTTTTTTTTTTCTTTCTACGCCCCTTAGTATGGAACGAACGTTGAATTCCAGAAATAAATTGTCCGCCTGAATGGAACGGGGGGCGCGCGCGTGCTAAATTTTGGCGCGCAGGTGTAAAATTTCTAGAAAAACTCATTTTCTAATTTTTCCGGTTAGTTGAGCTTTCCGGATACTTGAATGCCGGATAATCGAGAGTTTACTGTAATTTAAAAGCTAAGTTAACTAACCCGATAGCTAATTATTGGGTGCTCGGAGGGTTAAATGCTTATAATGATCATCAAAAGCAAGAAATTCAGATACAGAGAACTAAAATTTCTACTTTTCAAACTTAGTTTCAGATGTTTAATGAAAAATCACTACTTATTATCAGACATTAGAAAAATAAATGCAAGTACAGCTAATTTCACTGTTCGATTATGCAAGAACAAATTTTATTTTAATTTATTACAGCCCATTACTAATTGCAGTTTAGTGCAATTAATTTTGTGAATACAGAAATGCATTTAAGAATTATAGCAAATCTTGTGGAGCCAATATTTGAAAAATTGGATATAGTTGACCCTCGGTTATAGTGAGTTTTTGCACCTGTCCATTAAGGGTTCATTATAACAGGGTTTAACTGTATATCTGGAGTTTAAAAATTCTAAAACAAATGTCTTAAATCTATAAAAAAATTGCAAAGAAAGGGTTATAGTAACTGAAAGTTATTTAAGTTCAGTACAGGATGTAAGAAGTGTGTGCATTTACAAAATAATGTTAAGAAATGAATACTAGAAGAAATTAATTACAATAACCCATTGAAGAATTTAAAAATGATCAAAATAACTTTCAAAATTGTTCTTTAACTTAAAAAAAAAAAAAACTCAAAAACTGATACAAGATTTTGTACAGCTGCCTTGACATCACTTGCATGTTCCTATGTGCAATAGTCATAAAGTCACTTTTTATTACACTTGTCAATCTATTTTATTGATTATTCAAAAATAACATATTCCTTTCATAAAATTCAGTTAAATGGCTACACAGTTTCCTTCACACTATTTCAACGACTGCAATGAATCGCACATAATAGTAAAAGTGTGTTGTTGGGAAGCCTATCACTGTTCTTAAGTATTATTCTGACTGATCGTCAGACAACAAATTGAGCTGCCACTCTAACTGCGATACTGTACAAAATAAAATAATTATTTATTTGTTAGATCAGTGTTCTCTTTTAAAAGGATACTGCAGACTCTTGGGAAGAATCTAATTCTGAAGCTCATAATTGTTGAATTGAATATGATTTGAACTCAACATTTCATGCTTTCAACTTCCATGTAACATACACGTATGATATATTACAAACATGCATGGTAGATTATTGATGGAATTCAGATTTCAACCTTCTTTAATTATGAGACTCAATCTTTAGTTCTTAGAAAAGACTACAATATGATTAATTTAATGTGCAACAACTTAATTAAACAATAAATTAAACTTTCAGCAACTTTGGTACTGACTTCCTTAAGCTTTGGTATTGATTTCATTATCAACATTAACACAAGGCTAATTCTTTAATGATTTTTACTGCAGTAGCAAGATGATACATATGAAAACACAATTAAAAATTCAATGAAATTAAACTTTTCAGAACAAATTGGAAGTTAATGCAGATTTCATACATAAAAATTTGATTATCTGTGGGCTGAATATGATTAATAGTCTTAAAAATCAAATGCTGGTTTTAGAATAATTCAATATGAATAATGAAACATTTTCTAATTATTTCAAAGTATAAAGCCAAGTGTGATTAATAGTTTAAGGTATCCGACTAGGTTGAAAACGCGATTTTTGAAGAAAAATTCAAAAACTTTTTTATGATATAAAAATAAAGCCACAACTTTTAAGATTCTAAAACAGTCTCTGTTTTTATTCTTATTTCTTGAATAGTTTATTCCTTGATATTTATTTGAACTAATGTGTTATTATATTTTTTAAATGCGTTTTCTGAGAAACGAAAATTTCACTAAAATTGGTCCACGAAAAATGAGATATCTCCAAAACAATTCATTAAAATTCCTAGAAATTTGGTACACATGTCATGCAATAGACAGATTTTATGATAGCTTTATTTAGTCATGTTTTACAGTCACTTTCAATTCGAAACATAGGATAATTTTGGCAAAAAATCAATGTTTGTAAAATATTTATTTATTAAAATAAATTTTATCTTGTGGTCTATTACATTCTTGATAGTTTGAGAAGTAGGCATGCAAAATTAAAATTAAATATGTACCATATTTTTTCAATTATGCTGTTTTTCCTAACATTGAAATTTGTATTAAAATTCTTGAAAAAAAAATTATTATTTTCAAAAACTACTGATGATATATAAAATTTATTTCTAATTGTGACTGTTTAAGCCCATTTTTATTATTTAGCTCTGTAAGTCTTTTTTGTGCATGCCTTTTTAAAATTTTTTCTCTGAACCTAGTCGAACCATACTTGTTCATTAAAGCCTATTTTAACTTTTAGATTACATAGAAAAAAAATTACCAAAGTACGATTGGGAAGATACATATCAAAGCACATCCTTCACTTCACAATATTGGAAGATAAGATCTGTAGTTCCTGTAAGCCAGTGTGGCCTAACGTGGATCCCATGCCTCACAGGAGGCAAGTTGATTGTTATGGGTATCAAGAAAAACTTTCAGAAATGCAAAATGATGGGTCAGTTAAAACTTTAATACAAAAGGAGCGATGGTATGACTTTGTGAGGGAACAGAGATGAAATATCCAAATTCGACCAAATGTGCAAGAAAACTATTGTTACTTTTTCCATCTTCATAATATCTGAATGTATAGAGGGATGAGACTCAAGTTTGCATGTTGTGCTGCTGAAGAATCCAGTCAATTTTAGGAACCATTTTTATTAGGCTACGTTCCACAGCACAGAACATTAAAGTTACAACACACAAGACAAAACAGAGAACAACATCATGATACAAGCACACAGACAAGAATGACAGAGAGGCATCATGGGAAGAAGATGGCTCCAGTTGCGCCACCTACCATAGAAAGGAGAAGGCAGCTGATTGTAACTGCTACAAATGTAGATTTAGTTCCATAAATGTTTTGCTGCTAAAAAAAGAAATCTGCTGGATATCACAAAACGGGAAGACTTGAGACTGAAGCTAAATAAATTTTAACCTAACATAAAATCTCTTTGTAGAAGCATCAAACGCAAGAATCTCACAAAATTTTAAGTAATAACTAGGAGTCATAGTAACATAGAAAAGTCTTTTATTAAAACTTTTCCGTACTTGAATTTCAGTCCTCCATTACAAGTTTTGAAAATTTACTTACTGTGCTTCTCAACAATTTCTTAGTGATTTCTTCCTAAAACTTATAATTTCAGTTTCTTCAGTGAACATTAAAAATTATGTAAATGTAACATAGGGGGTATAAAAAGTTTTAAAAGGCTTAAGTGGGGACATGGCACAAAAAAGACTGGGAAACACTGATGTAAGCCATTCATAGTTATTTGGCGGCGGGAGGATAGAACTGAGGACCTTTGGGTTACGAGCCGAAAATCCTAACCACTAGACAAAAGGAATTCCCAATGTCCGGAGGCGGATATTGGCTAATATACATCACAGTAAGATGGCGTAGCACGGTGCACCACAGGAGCAACCCCCAGCTTGTTTGATATTATCTGAATATCAAGGAAGCGATGTGCTGCATGCATATGCGCAGATTGCTGCCCAGATTAGTGGTGCGCAGGCACTTGCAGACTTTGTGCTATGAAATGGTCATAGACTTTGCTTACTGTGAAACGCGTCACAGGCTTTGTGCTATGAAATGTGTCACAGGCTTTGTGCTATGAAATGTGTCATAGACTTTGTGCTGTGAAATGTGTCACAGGCTTTAAATTGGGAGAGCTGCGTTGCTGTAGGAGTTGTCGTGCTGCCATCTGGTGAATGTAGCAGAAGATGGAATTGACCTGATATTTGGTGCTGCCATCTATTAGTGGGACTGAAAGTTGTTGTTGCGTGTTCTTTGTCCGCGAGTCACCACTTTGGCGGCGGGATAGAAACTCCGAGCCGAAAATCCCAACCACTAGACAAAAGGAATTCCCAATGTCCGGAGGTGGATGTTGGCTAATATACATCACAGTAAGATGGCGTAGCACGGTGCGCCACAGTTACTTACTCTTGTATGCCTTATCATCAATCAATCTAGCCATCACATATGTGGCAACACCATAGGATAGGGAAGCAAAATATATCGGCAATTAGCAATCGGTCTAACAATCAAAACACACAAAAGGAGATATCATAGGTTAAGAGAGTAAAAATATACAAGGTGATTAAAGTATTCCACAGATTATATCTAGGAGGAGGGAAATATTGAGGTACTGGTATAACAATTGTACCAATCCCATACAAAGCCAGTACTGCTCATAAGGAATAGGTTAACAGATTTTTTGCTATAATTTTCAAACATTTTAGAGATACTTACATCCACGAAAAAAGATATACGAAGTTTTCTTTCTTGATTATTTGCTCTCAGAAACTCAACAATGAAAAATTCTACTATTCTTTCTGGATTAAATTTAAACACAGAGCCAACAACATCAAGAAACACATCTTTAACATCATGAAGCTGAAAAGAAAAATAAAAAGCATGTAATCGACATTTAGCAGTTATTCTTGCAGACACATCTTTTTTCATTAATTTTTTAGCCACTTTGCACATCATCAATAAAATCTAGGACAAAGCATAAGTCAGGGAAAGTTAAATTAAATTTCTATGTGACGATTATTTCAGTAATGATGAATGTTACTTAGTGCATCTACATTAAGGAAAACTTCAGCTCAACTTTATAAAAATATTACAAGCCGATTTGCAAAGAATACAGTAAAAAAAAAAAAAGTTTTAAAAATGAATTCATTAAATTTCAGCATATCATAGTAAAAGAAGATTTATCAACGATTATGATAAAAAATAAAGTTTGATTAGTTTAATTTTCTTCCAAACTACTCAACACTATTCAATGTTAATTGGAAATTAACATTGAATACTTAATAATCTTCTAAAGCCAAGTGGAAGTATAACAAAGTCTATGCTTTCTTACATTTAAGCACTTCATTTGAAACTAAGTTTTATTTATAAAACAAAATATTTAAATGATAAGGCTATGTTAAAACTTCGATGGCAGCTATTTTCAGGAAAAATTTTACTTTTAAAACACACAAATCCCTTAATAAATCAAGGAGCACAAAAGTATATATACATAAAGCATATCTTGAAATGCCTTATAAAGAAAGTGCCCTTTGCAGCAGTAATGCGATTATATATATAATGGTTTACAGCTCATTTTTTAGAGGTTTGCTTTCAGTAATCTTGTTTCTCTAACTGATTTAATCTATGGAACCTCAAACAATTTAAGATCATAAACCTCTTCACAAGGACCACCAGTTTGTTCAAATTTTCTTTCTTCTGAATTGTAACAATTCCAATAGCATTTTACCAATCAATTGATACCATTAAAACAGCAGTTAGTTTTAGGAAAAATTTTACTTTTAAAACACACAAATCCCTTAATAAATCAAGGAACACAAAAGTATATATACATAAAGCATATTTTGAAATGTCTTATGATGAAAGTGCCTTTTGGAGCAGTAATGCTGTTAGGAAAAAGATAAATGAATTATAATATGTTGTATTTACCTTTTCTCGGTTTTTCCTGACCTAAAGTTTTCAAATGTATGCGATAAACGCCTACATAAACAAAAGCGTAGTTCGCTTCTGTTCATTCCCGAGAAATTGTTTTATTAATCATTAAACACATTTCTCTTAACCTTTTAAGCGGTCAATTATTTTACCAGAAATGCTTCCAAAAAAGGCATATTTTTTTATTTCATATAATTAAGTACCATACTTAATAGAATAAGAATATTAAGGATTTTTTATATTTTTTTTCACTTTTAATGCTTTTACAACATTTTTTGTTTTACAATTTTGGACACAAAACCCCCTAAATGTTTGCTTTTTTCAAGTACATTCTGCATGCAGTAAAGAATGGTTTACAAGTTCTGCAAAAATTTCTCTCATAATTACTGTGAATTTTGAAGTTTACAATTTTCTAAACAGTTCAGAAGTCTTTTTGTGTATGGTACAATTTGAAGCATGGTGTAATGCACATCAACCTCGGTAAAAATTCTTGCAGAACTCAAATCTTCATCAGAGCTGAGCTCACTGCACGAGTCATCTGAGGAATAATCCAAATAATTAGAAGAAATATCTGTATCTGTATCAGAATGTAGTTCATCATCTAACAAGAAAGTATTTTCGTCGTCTATTCCATCCATAATTTCCATAAGATTCACAAGCACAGCATACAGTAGAACAAAAATTTCAAAGAAAAGTTCCCGCTACATAGAAAAACCCGGATGAAAAGTATTTCATTTACATGGAAAAGCCACGCCATCTGTTGAAAAATAATAATACTAAATAGTCTCTTTCAATAATGA
The DNA here is from genome assembly GCA_013235015.1 of Araneus ventricosus. Classification (NCBI taxonomy): domain Eukaryota; kingdom Metazoa; phylum Arthropoda; class Arachnida; order Araneae; family Araneidae; genus Araneus; species Araneus ventricosus. The sequence goes on from BGPR01000782.1 coordinate 220,425, forward strand.
AAAATGCGGGCAAACCAGAAAAGGAAAGGAGAAAATATCGATGCCCGTACGCCGTACGGGCAAACCAGATGAGGCCAATTTCGGGTAGCACGTACACTGTACGGGCAAACTGCTTAAAGGGTTAATCTATAAACATATCAGTATTATAAATAATAAATTAAAGTCCATAATCTCGTGCTGTATCAGTTTTGTGCAAGATTAAATTATAATTAGATGCGATCATCTAATTAGCATAAGATTCTGATATTTATGTTTCGATATTTATGTTTCCGAGTCGTAACTACCACATTGTATGCAAATGATTATGCAAATCTTTCCCACGTGATCACCAGAAGATTGTATAAAAGCGATTGCAAGCATTTTGTTTTTTTTGTTTTGCCTTTCATCCTCTTTGCTTTCGCTCGCTGGCTGATTCACGCTGCTGTTGTTCAAATGAGCATGTAAATATTTTTCTATTTTTAAAGTTGTACTAGTAACTTTGTGCTTTTATATTTTTTGTTGCACTTAAAAGTAATAAATGCTGTTAGCCGTAAATATTGTTTATTCTGATTTTAATCAACTAAAAGTTGTTACATTAAAAGTCATATTAGTATTCGATTAGATTTAAAGGCCACTGCATAATTATAGTATTTCTTTGAAGTAAAAATACAGCCAAAGTTTTACGTAACATTTCTCAAAGAGATAGAAATCTCATTATATCATCAGTTATTATTTATATATTATATATATTTATTATTTATATATATATGAAATCAATTATATATTTAATGGTTTATAGCTCATTTTTTTAGAAGTTTGCTTCCAGTAATCTTGTTTCTCTAACTGATTTAATCTATGGAGCCTCAAACAATTTAAGATCATAAACCTATTCACAAGGACCACCATTTTGTTAAATTTTCTTTCTTCTGAACAGAAGAACTGTAACAAATCCAATAGAATTTTAGCAACCAATTGATAGATACCATTAAAACAGATGTAATGTGAATAAAATGATGACTATTTCCATCATGCTTTTTGTACATTTTTAATCAGTTGTTATGAAAATCTCTTAATGAGCTCTTAATAATGAGTAGTAATTGTCAACTTGATTATTGTTTGTTTGACATACTTAAAAATCTGCTCAATAAAAAGAATCAAAGACATTAAACTTTTAATAGGTAGTTCTACTTGATTCCAAGATTTTTTCCTAAATTAAACAAATTCTTCAATGCCAATAATAACATGAAATGTAATAAGCTCAATTTCATCTTTAAAAAAATATCAGATTGATATCAGCAAGACAAATCATAACTTATAAACAGTAAACAGATACATCAGAAGTGACTCAAATATGTGACTTTTGTAAGAAAGTATTTTCAAGATTTTAGAATTTCATCTTTTTTCCTAAAATGTTTTCAGAAGAAAAATTCAACATTTATCATGTAATCAAATAAAAAAAAAAATCATCAATAAGTTATGTAAAGTTATATAACAATAGCTTTGTATTAATTTGAATAAATTTAAACACCACTGCATTTGCCCTAATTTATTTTTAACGATATTGAGTTAATTTCACTTAAATTATTTTTTATGTTAGTTAATAAATAAGTACAGAAGTATAGTGGAACAATGTTTATTGTTAGTAACACAGAACACAGTGCAATGTAGCTTAAAAAGTTCCCTTTGATATTTTACAGTCCATGCTTTTAGTAATTCAGAATTATTAAGTAGAAAAAGTTTTTATATGATAGTTGTCTTTTTACTTTGCATTTTAACAGGCAATACTGAGGCGTAAAACGTAATTTACTGAATTTTGAGAATTTTTTTAAAACCCTAAAAAACTTAATCTGGAACTTCAATTTCTTGCATCGGGCATTTTAATTTTGTTATCAATTTGAAATTTGTTGAAGTAATAAATATAATGCTTCTCCATGATTTAAAACAAGCATGGATAAAATTGAACAGTTGGTTGAATTTTAATTAATTTTTTGATGAAGTGTTAAAAAATTTTTGCTTCAAAATTCTCTTCACAATTCTTCGTAATCAAGGTTGCACGACGTATTTTCCCCAACGTGCATTTCATTGAAATGCATGTGATGTCATAATCTCTTTGCTTAGCGTCGAAAGATCATTCTTTTAATTTCTTTGTTTTTATACTCTTTGATAGTCAGGCATATGGCTGATATCTTTAATTACAGAAGACTGGAAAAAATGAAATATGTCTTCAAGGAGCTATTTACATAATGTAGCTTCAAAGTTTAAACCTGAAGTGAAAGATTTAATCTTTTTTTTTTTTTCATTCTTCTCCGATTCATTTTGGATATATTTAAATACTACAGAAATTATGTTTGTCGTACTGTTCCGTTTGAAATCATTTAAAATTTCATTCGGTAAGCCTTCCCAACATGCATTGTTGCAATTTCATTGCCTGACGGTGTAGAGTGCAGGATATGTCATAACCTTCAACTGAAAGCCTTCAATTATTAGTTTCGGCAGTGTCTTAATGTGTTTATTCGTCTTGCATATTTTGCTTTCTGTGTAACAATCATTTTCACGTTGCATTTTTTTAATATTGTTTCTGATTAACGTACTCTGTACTGTTTTTCTACAGTTGAAATGTCATCATAGCGAAGAAAAAAATCTGGAAAAATCAATAATGTGTATCTTTTGTTTTTAAACCTTTTTGGTGTCATTGTGTTAGCGTTTTCTTTCTTTTCTTTCTTCATTTTGTTGAAGTCCTGATTCCATGGGCAACGGCGTGCGTGTACTGCTAGTGAATAATATTTTTGAATTATATGTTAAAACCTTAAAATTACGAATTTAGAGGAAAACTCAAAAACCTTTTACAATGGGGATTTTGCCGACTTTCTTGTCTTCTTATATAATTAGAACACAAGGTTTGTAGTTTTCCAAACAACCGCCCATGGAGTTACTATTCTTGTTTTTCTTTATTAGCAATCAAACTACCCATCACACATGGGAAGAATGATTAGGACAAAGGAATTAATTAAATGTGCAGCTACTGAGATTAAAAAGAGACAATGGGCAGAGTGAAATCCTAATTATTTACCGGTACAGAAGTTGTATTAGCCTGTAAGCAAAGGAAAAACATTCCATTGGCACAACATCAATATTGATCATAAGGAAATGATTAAGAGACAGAAGGGATTCCCTAACTTACAATCCTACAAAAAACACCACTGCTTTAATTTATTATAAAAGCTATAAAGCACTTTCTGATGAAGTACTGGTCAGAAATTGCTATTAAAATGAAAATAATTCTGAAACTTTATGCCATTGATATTAAGGGAATTAATAAAGGCTGAAATTTTAGTACTTCAACCAAGCAAGATATTGTACTATAAATATTATTAACACAAATAGAAGTATTACCACAAAAAATGTATCCTTGAAGATTCTTCGCCATTTTAATTCCAATGAGAAATCTGAAGACCTTCGCAAACGACTTAGAACTATATGCAATATAAATGAATAAACACGCTGATCTTCCTGCTGAAGATTATCTTTAAGTAGAACTAAAAGGCAACACATATGACGAATATGTTTCAGAAGATAAAAGTCTTGAATAGTAGGAAATTCTTCTTCCTATTAAAAGTGAGGGGAAAAAACATATTAATCAAACATACAAAAAAAGGTAACACAAAGAAGAATAAATTCAGTGGTTGACAGAAATATAGCTCATCTATATAGATAAAAGTGAATTTTATAAATAGCTTTTGTACGCTACAAAAATTTAAACTATTCAACAAGTTTTTCTCACAAATACTATGAAGCATAAATAAGTTTTACAGATGGTTTTGTGATAAATAAACAGTTAATTTTATATTATTAAATATATTTTCACAGAAAAAAGCAATGAAATAAATGAAAGTGTTGCCCAATGAAGAACTAAAACCTAATTTTCGACAGACAAATCAGGGTTCCCACAATATTTTTCAAACTACAAATAAGCACCTTCTAAGATTTTATAAGGACTTAAATAAAATATTATAAAATCCATATTTCCCAATTTAATACATGACTTTCAACCAAGTGAAATGCTTTTCCAGTTTAGTTAACCTCATAAAAACAATACTATGTAAAAAATTCAATATTTAAGTCTATTTTTTAAAAAATTATACAAAAAATGCCATATAAAAATTTTTCAAAATAAACCCAGTCCCATTTTTAAAAATGCTAGTAGTTAAAATATGGGCATGTATGCACGCATGTCAATAATATGTAAGCATATTAACAAACTATAAAATAGACACAGCAGGAAAAAAAAAAAAAAAAATCAAACTTGCCATTATTTTCAAAGTTGAAAAAGTTGCTCATATATATACAGGGTGGCTACAGAAACTGTGAAAAAAATTTCCCTGACTTTTCCCTGACTAAACTTACAACATTTCCCTGATTTACGGCTACTAATTATATTAGTTTCCTTGCTTGCTCCCTACTCGGAATCACTGTATGTGTACAATGCACATTATTAAAAACACTTTTACAAGTTATTTAAAATAAAAAAAAATAATATATTTTTATGAATTTTGCTGTTAAAAAAATGGAATGAACATCCTAAAAAAATCTGTTAAAACAGTATATTACATTTCTTGTATGTAAAAAATACTGGACATTTTAACAAAATACTTTGCTTCTAAAACTGTATAAGAATTCTAAGAAACATTAAAACTACTCTTTGCAACACAAGTTAAATCACGTTAACAGTAAAGGTTATTATGATCTTTTCTCAGAACTTTAAAACAGTTCAATAACTAATTAATGCTCTTTGCACGAGTACCAGTATAACATGTTGCAGCATAAATATAAAAATAGTATAATTATACGTACCTAATAATATATATTTTAGCAAAGATTTAAACAAAAGAAACTGCCAAAATATTACTTCAAATCTTTATTCTTTAACAAATCATAAAGTAATTTCTGTTATCAGAAACTTATGCTTTTATAAATGAATATAAGTTTTTTTTAAAAAAAATTCCATTTATTATTACAAATAATGCTAGACATATACTAATTTATAGATAATAACTCAAGTAACAAATAACTATTAATTTTCCCTGATTTTTAGATATTTTTACGAATTTCCCTGACTTTTCCAGATCGATAAAATTCCCTGACTTTTCCCTGATATCCTAGTTCTGTAAAAAAATCTTGACTTTTAAACATATTACAACTTATTACATTGTAACAATTTTTTTAAAAAAATTTCATACTTTAAACCAATAAATTATAAAGAATTTTCATTTTTATCTAAAATGTTCAAAGATTTTCTTTGCAGCTTTTAATGCTTAGAGCTTAGGCAGGCTTTAAACTAAAGATTACTGTAAAGTGCAAAGTCACATAAACACACACACATAAAAAAAAAGAAAGATAGTATCAATATTTACACAAAATCTAACATTTCACAGGAGTGTTTTCGGTCCCATTAAAAAATATCTGGAAATTATACAAAAGAAAAGTAAAGGGTGCAATTAAAATATTTAATGATTGAACTAATGTAACTCTGTAACAAATGAAATATATCAAAATGGTCATACAAATATCAAAATCAACTTAAATCATCAAATGCTATAATTTTCAGAAATTAAGTAAATGAAGAATATTTTAAAAACCCTGATACAGTCTTTTCTGTTTTTCAGTTGATCTATTTTTCTTTTTCAAAAATCTGACTGTCTAATTCCTTAATTTCAGATGTTTTTTCTTTAATATTTCTTCACAGTGCTTTTGCTTTTATAAAAAGGGAAACATTTTTGGAAGATTCTGCTTTATTAGACAGTACTTTGGCTGAATTTTCCATTGCTGTGATATCAGCTTGAAGAAAAGCTTTTTTTAGATTTTAAATAGTTAAGATCGTCTACTTTTCCTTTCCTACTGTTTCCCGAATTTTTTTGGTTCTCAATTTTTCGTTGTTCTTCCAGATGAAGTATATTTCTGTCTCGAAGAAGAGACGCTTCCTCTTACAGGAGAGAGGGAGAAAATTTTTTCTCCCTTTTCATATCATGTATCGAGAATTGAAATTCCAGCAGACTTGTTCTCAATTCATCGCCAATTTTCACTTGTAAATAGTTTAATCACCAACCTGGCGCTAAAAAGAAATCAGATGACCGGGGAAATAAAATTTCGCCTTTCGAAAAAATAATTTTGTTTTAAAAGGAAAATAAGCACTGTCTAAGGACTACTGACGAACAATAAGTACTTCTAAGCGATTTTAGAAATGGCAGGTTAAAATAAGCACTTTCTAAGACTTGTGGGAACCCTATAAATGTATTTTAATGTTAGCATATAACCCAGATAAAATTAGATACGAAAATATTTTCATCCTGAGCAATGCTTGGTATATCAGCCATTGCAAGATAAAGGTACTTCTTGTAAAAGATATATATACAGTATACTCTCGATTATCCGGTTTGAGGATTATCCGTGCTCATTCCGGACTCGCAAAAAAATTTGAAGAGAAACATTTTCATGCTTATCATGCATGCAAAATCGATGTTGATGTTCGATCGAAAGATTCATTCTGTGAAACTAGTGAGCCATGACGGCGGAAGCTGAAGAACAGATTTTTTCTTTCTCCTTCCAAGTGCAATCTCTACCGGTTCAAACCCCTAATTTTCCGAGAATTGAATCATCCACTTCCTGCTAGCTCATTCTAGTATGAACGCGCTTCTTCCTGACACGTCATTCTTTAACGTCTTCTCTCACTTTCGAACGTGTTCCTTTAGTTTTTGCGTCTTGTTTATCGTCATATAGTAGCGTGAGATTTTTTACTGGTAAAAATGAGTGGTGTGAAACGAAAACGAAATGTTTTAAATGCTAAACAAAACCTAGAAATCCTTAAAAAACTTGATAATGGAGAATCAGCTAGTACTGATGCAGAATATGTACTAAATGAAGGACATACAATTTCTCATTCTGCTGTTCTACAATCTGTGGAAACTTTGTTAGATTATATGGGACAAAGAGGATTTTATTACGGTGACATTACTGCGGTTCGTAAAATGTGTGTCGATATACGACAAGAGATGAACAAACAGCAGAAACAAAGGCGTATTACAGATTTTTTAAAACAGTAAATGTTAAAAGGAAAATTCTTAGTTTGATGTTATACAGCATGCAAATGTAAGTAATTTTTATACTGATGTTGATTTTTTCTTTAATAAAAAGGAGTTTTTGGATTATCCGTGTTTTTCTATTGTCCGTGCGATCCCTCCCGGTGATTAACCCGGATAATCGGGAGTGCACTGTATTTACACGAAATTGTGCCTTGTCTCCTATAATAAACACATACAGAATAAACAATGAATTTGTGACATTTGGAAAAACAAATAAATCATAATAAAGCAAAACCTGTCTATAACGATATTGTATGGACCTCGAAAATATATTTCTGTAGAGAGATTATCATTATAGACAGTTTGAGGATTTGCGCATCTAATGTTTATGTGCATATATACTAACATATTTTATTACACTTATTGATTCATCTCACAAATAATTGCTGATATAAAATTGTATTTTATAAACATATAAAATATGCAACTTTATAAACTGATATAAATTTTTGTATTTAAAAATAAGAGGGAAGGAACTTTCAAATGAAGTAGAATAAAAGTAAATTTCGAATAATCTTTTGACAGCAAATTTTGGAAAATTTTTATTCACAAACAACTGTTAAACAGCAAATATATAGAAGTAAATTAAAAACCTTAAAATCACATTTCAGAGAAATCCTTTTTGAATTAAATATACACGTGTGTGTGCGGATATTAGATAATAGTTTAGTTTGAGCTATATTAATGTCTTGTTAGTCTGTAATGACAGAGTTAATAGCATTCAGCAAGTTATAAATGCAATCAGAAAAGTATATCAAAAATGCAAAAAAATGGAATGAGAAAAGACAGAAAGGAAAAGATAACTTCTTATTCAAATTAGGATTGGCAGTGCATGTGCCAAGGAGATACTGCGATAAATAGTCATTCCTGTGTTATATGTTATAAGATCATATGAAGCTCCTATACTCCAACCAGGGAAGTTAGATACTGACCTAATGGCAGCTGTATCTTATCGATTCAAAGATTAAAATAAAAAAAGAATTAACATTTTACTGCACAAAATATCTGAATGGAATACACTATTATCATGAATTGTCCCAATCAAGGTCAGTTTGAATCATGATTACCTAAAAGTCAACAGAATTTTATAACCTTTTAAGTATCATCTTGATTCTAACGGAGACCTGCTTACTTTCTCACATATGAAGCATACAAAGAGAAAGTATTGTAATCATAAAAAAATTCGAACTCGAGATTTTGACGAAACTCCACGTTTTAGACCTCCCCAAGTCCGAAAAACACAATTTTGGAATCATGTCTGTCTGTGAACACGATAACTAGAAAAGTATTAGAGTTACGGGGATGAAATTTGGTATGTGATCTTGACACACAATTTATAGGCTTCTATCAAATTTTGGACAAAATCCATCAACAGGAAGTCTGCATACATGCTAACAATATAACTGAAAAACTTGAATAGTTAGATGGATAAAATTTGGTACACAGTTTTATCATCTGGAATGCAGGCTCATATAAAATTTTGGGCCAAATCCGTCAAAGGGTCGACTGTCTGTCGGTCTGTATAACTGCATACTTGCGACTACGATAACTCATTAATACAAAGACTTAGATAAATGAAATTTTGTGTGTGGTCTTTTTATATGAATTGTAGACCCGTGTCAAATTTTTTTCAATCGGGGGGGGGGGGGGCATTCAAATTGCATATTCAATTTTCCTAATCCCATTCTCCATGTGTTTACTGGGAGCAATCTGCACATGTGGAAGCTATTTTGTGAACGATGCGTCATTTGGTCCTAGAGCCTGCATGAGTGGAACGTAGTAGTGTGTGGTAGAAATATAAATGTTGAGTTTTACTCTATACGTATCTCTTTGAATTTGATTCCTCAACTAAGTATTTTACAATCACTATAATCAACAATGAAAAATCTTCTGATAGTCATTGCATTCTGGGTTACAGCAGGTTTGACTTTTTTTCGTGCATGTGGGGAGAGGGGAAATGACACCTTTTTATGAACTATATGAGAAAGTTTAGGGAAGACCACTCCCACTGGTTATAAAAAAACTCTGAGAAGAAGGAGAAATTCATAGATTATATATTAAGCATGACAAAGTTGGACTTAGTGAAAGAATTTTTCACATTCATATACATGCATAGATGAAATAAATATTTAATAAAAACTTACTGAATTTTCTTTCATTTTTCTGACAATTGGTAAATGTACAAGTTGCCTCTTACTGTCCTTAAGCCATTTTCTGAGGGGCTAAAGAAAGAAAAAAGTTTTGATGCAAAGTTAATGCAAGCAGCAATGTAAAAGATATTCAATTATTTATCCAAAAGCCAAAATAAATAAATGGAGTTATCAGAGTTCCAACTCTTATTGAGGAAAAAAAATTCAAGGACCTATTTAAGAAAATTCAAGGATTTTCAAGGACATTTTTAAGAAAATTCAAGGACCATACAATTACATATTTTAGACATAAAAAATGCAAATGATAAATTGAAATCAAATAATTTCATCATTAAGGCCCAAATGCTCCATTACTTTCTTGGTTACAACTTCTAGATGTCACCACCCGGCTACTACTAGATGGTAATTTCACATAAACTACTATAAATTGATTTTAATTTGTGTTGACTTCAAGCATCACTTTCACATTCCTTTTTCTATAACATATTTTTGAGTTTTATTTTGCTGTGTATAGTCACATATATGTCGAAAAACAAATGATACAAATACGGAGAAAAAAATCAAATCAATAAATAATTTCAAAAGCAGCAATAATTTAGAAGTTGCTACCATATAAAACTGAAATAGAAACAACAAATCTAACCACCAGTTATGAATAATCACAATCAACACAGCACTGAAAGAGATAAAGCTCCAAATAAAAGCTCTGAAAATTCATTAGGATAACTGCAGGACTATTTTACCCGACAGAGAAATATCCTCTGTAGTTTTCCTGTATAGCCAAATTAAGCTGTCTTTGTATATACAAAGGCAGAAAAGAGTGATGATTGACAGCATTCCCATAGGAATACCCTCTTTCTGATGGTGGAATTCTCAAGGCAAAACCAAGTCACAAACTGGTTTTCTCTTCTGCCCCCAAAAATAATGGGTGGGCATTTTGCTTATTTTTCAAGGACTTTTCAGGGCCCTGAGTAAGACAAATAAAATTCAAGGAGTTTTCAAGACCATGGGAACCATAGAAGAATTGACTTATTTTCAAATTATGGGATACACAAAATAGAAATTGGATATTTTATAAAAAAATTCAACCATGAAGTAATGAAAACACCACTTAACTAATATAATAGCCTCGATCTGTCTCTCACTGATACGTTAATGCTCTGATGACACCAACAATAAAATTCGTGCCATAGCACTGCGAGACGTTAAACAGCATTATTTCATTGTTAGAGCACCTAAATTTTGGTAATTTTATATTTAAAAAGTAATTGTCATTCTAATTTCAAATTTAATAGTTCTAAAATAGTGAAATAAAATTTGCTATTGATTGATATAAAATTTATCTCGCTATGATCAATAGTTTGAGAAATTTTAAATTATATTAATCATATATTTCATATTATTTTCCGTTTTTTAAAAGAAAGTAGTAAATCACATCAATGGTATATGATGCGCGTAACATAGTTTGGATGCCACTATGAATCTGACTATTTATTGCAATCATGAGGATATAATTTGACAATATTTTTTATCAAATCTTGACTTAGCGGGAAATGCACTTAACTCACAGTTTCCCTCTCTCTAGGGTGCTTACTGGGATTACATTTTCCTTGTTAGTTATGTTGGCATTAGAATCATAAATTTTTTTCAACTTCGGCATAAACGAGCTGACGCCATCTCACACAGTGGAAAAATGTAAACAAGCTGTTGATAGTAATATGACATCATCTGACGAGTGACTAATCAGATTTTCTTTCGGTAATTTCCAGTGTGCGGGATGGCATCGGGAATATGTAAATCGCCCAGAAAGGGTGAAAATAAGTGCGTATTCTTTCTCTGTGAATCAGTACGTAGTAAGAACCGGTGTGACCGTGTATTTCTGCAGTGCGACTTTCACAGTCCACAATGTTTTCTCATCTGTATATAGTTCATCAATAAATGTTTGTCGTCGGTAATGTTTGTTGCCTTCTGAGAAGTCTTCCACACCAAAAATGTCTCTAAGATTCCACTGATGCGATTAATGGTTACTCTGCTAAACCTTCAACGTCATTTGACGATGATAAAAAGCTAACAAGTTAAATGCCTTACTGAGAAAAAATAAATTTTGAGATCACATTGCAAATGCATATGCTCAAGTAGAAGCAATCAATATAAAGGGATTTTATAGTTCCCGAAGGGGGGAAAGCTTTCTGAAAAGGCGGCGGATAAGGAAAATTCATCTGAAGTAACCTTGATTTTTTCCCCCAGCTTTTTGGCTCAGCTGAAAGCATCAAAAGTTAGTTTCATTGATGGATTCGGATATTGCATGCAAAACTAAATAAATAAGTGATTAAATTTATACACTGAAAAAAGATGGGGGTGCTGCAGTTCTGCAGCCCCTATACTGAGAACAAGTATTTCACAAAATGGAATTTCCAGTATAAATTTTTAAAAATAATAAAAACCTTATTGCATTTTTAATTTTAAATATATAAAGAGTAAGCTTAAAAAAGTTTCGTGATTACTGTGCAATGTATTTACAAATCTTTCATTAAAATATCCATGAAAATGAATGCCCATTTTGATCAGCTAATACTCACCAATATATTTTTTAGCTGAAAGCAGTATTCGAAGGTTGTGGAAAACAATTCATATGAATCGCATTGAAGCACTTTATTTAAAAGTTCCACAGCTGAACTCTCTTTACACCAGAAAAACAGAACCTTAAATGCTCTTTTACAAAAGTCTGTGTGATCATTAGAAATTTTTGAAAAGGCAACACAGTCATCTAACACAAAATTACATGAGTTGATTAGGTATTTCACATCTCTAGGACCTATAATTTCTGAAAAAAATAAATAAAATGTATATTATAATTCAGATTTGTCACTAATTAAACTACAACAAAATTTTAGGTACACTCATAAAACTATAATGATTTGAATCACATTAAATTTTAATAAAAAAAATTAACAAATAGATCAGAAATAATTTTTAACAAAGGATAGGTATTCAAACTTTCTTTTTTTTCATTATAAAATTTTTTTAAAGCCTCTTTGCTAAATCATGTATATCTACTCACTAGCAGTACGTGCACGACGTTGCTCGTGGAATCAGGACCTAATGACACGAAAAAGTTTTGAAAACAAAAGATACACGTTATTAATTTTCCCACTTATTTTTCTTTGTGATAATGACATTTCAAAACATTAATGTATATATTATTGAGATGACGTGAATGTGGTGACGTCACCTGCTGGGAGGAATCGGTTGCAACGAAAGCATATGAAGTCACCTGCTGCAAGGAAGGTGAAAGTCAGCCAATGAAATTGCAACAATGCATTCTAGGGGATCATTCGGAGAAACTCTCACGGTTAAATCTCGCTAGCAAAAAACTGTTTGAACTGATCAGGGAAAAATTAAAAAAAAAAAAAGATATTTTAACCATTCTTGTTTTAAATCTGACAGAAACGCTCCAGTCATAAACTGAAATATTATATATATATATATATATATATATATATAGATGTTAGAACGACAGATGCTAGAATTTGAAGAAACCTTTATTAAAAATTACCATAAAAGTGACTATTTTTCAAAAATTTCTCAAAATTCAGTAAATTAAGTTAACAATTCAAAAGTAACTTCATTAGAACGGAAATCATGTGCTCTTTTCGATGTTTTTTCATACAATTATTCAAAGTCATGCTATTAAGAAATGAGTGCAAAAAATCATCAAAACAACACAAAATATTAAATAAAAAATTTTCTAGATTAAATTTTAAAATTCCAGTTTCAAGGTGCATTCAGTCACCATTATGATTACCTGTGTGACAAATTTCAAGGCTGTAAGTGCGATAGATTCGTCTGGACATCGCAGACACACACACACAAACATTGCCTTTTATAAGTATAGATAATAAAGGATTTAAATAAAAAAAAAAATGTCAAAAAGGCAATTTTTCCATTATTCTGAAAAGCAGAATATTGGTTTTTGATAATTTGTTTTGCTTCAAGTTGCAAAGAAAGTTTCTAAAAAAAATTAAAAATTCCTTTCTTTACAGACATATCTGATACTAATACTCTCAGATTTGTAAACATGCAATAAATATTCTTAAACTTTAATAAACGACTTCCATCATTTAGCACTATTAAAAATAAAATTATACAGGCATGTTTTATACAAGATTCCAAAGACCTTATTTTCTCAAATGAGTAATATAATAATCTATACTTATGAAAGGAAATGTTTGTGTGCGTGTGTGTGTGTCCTGCGATGCCCAGATGAATCTATCGCACTTACAGCCATGAAATTTGGCACACAGGTAGTCATAATGGTGACTGAATGTATCTCGAAGCCATAATTATAAAATTTAATCTAGAAAATTTTTTATTTAATATTTTGTGTTGTTTTGGGTGATTTTTTCCACTCATTTCTCACTAGCATGGCTTAGAATAATTGTACGATAAAAAACAGTTACACCATCGGAAAGAACAAACAATTTCCATTCTAATGAAGTTTGTTTCGAACGTCTAATGTAATTTACTGAATTTTGAGAAATTTTTGAAAAATAGTCACTTTTATGATAATTTTTAATAAAGATGTCTCCAAATTATCGCATCTGACGTTCTAACATCTCTATAATTTTCATTTTTTTCAGCTTATAACTGGAAGGTTTCTGTCAGATTTAAAACAAGAAAGGTTAAAATATCTTTTTAATTTTTCTTTAAATTAATTTTTCCCTGATTAGTTCAAACAGTTTTTTTTTTGCTAGTGAGATTTAATAGTGAGTTTCTCCGGACGAGTGACCTTCCTCGCGGCAGGTGACGTCATATGCTTTCATTTCCAGCATGCATTTCTACAATCCGATGTGTATCTTTCGTTTTGGTTTTGTTTTCAAAACTTTTTCATGTCATTGTGGGCATTCTTTTTTCCCATTTTGTTGAATTCCTGAGTTCACAAGCAACGCCGTGCGCGTACTGCTAGTCTATTATACAATAAAGGCAAAAAACTTGGAAAGCTAGCATAAAGGACAATATACCAATTATATTTCCGTTGTTAAAATGATTCTTAAAATCAGGGGTGAATAATTTAATTTTGAAGGTACAAAGTTAAGATTTGGAGAGGGATGATTTCAAAGTAACAAAAAGCATTTTGATATCTTTTTAGATTTCCAAATTGATTGGAAGGGGTACATAAAAAAAGTTTCAAATGGCAAAGAATGAGATTGACAGTTTTAACATAAAAGAATAAAAACAAGCATATAAAGTATTAATAGTAAGAATTTTAATATTCCTAATAATTCAAATTTGTTATTTACATTAAGTTATAATTATAATTTTAAATTTTATTTTCAAGATACATTATTTCCGTAAATCTTTGATTTGATGACCAAAGTCATTTTTTAAATTGTATCAGTAATCAGCACTTTTCAGGTAATTTGATTTTGGGCTAGCATTGAGCAGGTTTTAAACATTTTACCTGATCAATATGGTCACTAAAAGTGAATAGCAGAAAATAAATAGGACAGCCACGAATTAAAAATTTTGTAAAATAATGGTTAGAAGAAATTCCATTAATCAAAGTTTGTACTGGAGTTCTTGCTTACACCACCTCTCATTCTGTATAAACACTCATTATGATATTTTTATATGTATTACATCGTAAATTTTATGCACACCTCAAATAAATAGTCCATATAAATAAATATTCTCAACCCAGTAAAATATCATGTAAACATTGTATCCAAAAGAGTGAATCCAGATTGTGAAAGTTATAAGAATGTGTTGATATCACTCAATGTTTCTGTTCTAATAAAATGGGAAAAAATTTATAACAGAATAAACTAAGAAGACAGAAAATCAAGCAATGTTTACTAAGATATTTTTCTCAAAATAAATCAATGCAACTTTGAAACAAAAATATTAAGCCTGCAACTAAAAGTTTGATGCAAAATTATTCAGATAACTAATCCAACAAGCCAGACTGAAAATGTTTTAAAACAAAAATGATGGGAATAGAATTGAGCAAAAAGAAAAGCATTACACAACTTGATTTAGAATCTAAGAAATGCATATAAAAAATCTCATGAGAAAATACACACTAAATCATAAATAATTTATATGACGGAAATCCAAATCAATACATTTCCGTCAAATTTTGAACACAAATGTGATAAAGCATAAGGAAAGTTCTGGCAAAAGTTTTGTCACACTTAATTACATAGTTAATTTTTTATGAATCGAAAACTATGTTTCCATGTCTAGAAAAGATTATTTTATCTTTAGAGTTGTGATTCCAAATGAATGAAAATATAGATAATTTAAATCATTTTATTTATCTGCCTATGAGTTGCCACTCATAATGTTTACTCAGGGATGAGATTGGCAAAAAAGCAAAAAGACTGAAATCATGCGCGAGTAAAAAATTTGTACCATAATTTATACGAGAATCAATCTTTTCATCATCTTTTATTTTTTAATTTGAGAAGATTTTTTTTATGTCTTTTTCTCTGCTTTGTTGCTGCATTTGCACACAGCTTTTTAGCTGCCACTTTTGACAGGAGTTTTTTTTTTATGTAGTTTATTTATTTGTTTTCGTTCCATCATCATTTTGGTATGCCCTACAAGACCTTAAGTTTTCAACTAATTTTTTTCAACATGTTTATGCAAAAAAAATCTTTTTTTTTTTTTTGCAAAATATGCCACAGAGGTTTTGTTTTCTGCAAAAAGGTGGTACCTAATACTTTGAATGACACTGAATGTTGGAATGTTCATCCTAGTAGAGCTTGCTGATATAATGTTGATTCGTCAGTTGGAAATGAATCAGCTGGTTTCCTAGCCGGTGGAGGTAAGCCGCACGGTCGAGCACATTTTCCCAGAATTTTCTTTCGAAAACGGAAAATAGGAAGGTTTCTTTTCTTTGTGTAAAAGCGGAATTTTCGGAAGAAAAACCAAATTTTTGCGGGTGGGAAAAAAAACGGAAATCTGGGGTGGGGGGAACGGACAAAAATGCGGAATTTTTCCAAAATAACATAAAAGCGGAAATTCGCCAAAAAGCGGAAGAATCTCATCCCTGTTATTTCAATTTGTTATCATTCCTTAAAAATTATTAATAATTTATGGAAAAAATTACTTTCTGGAGCATTTTAAAAATTGCTTCACATAATCTGCAATTTAAAAATTATTTGGTGCAACCACTACTCTCATTTTAATTAAAATAAAGTTATAGATGATAAAAGTATATTGTGTGCAATAATATTTTATACGAGGCATGTTCGAAAAGTAAAGATACAACACGTAGAAGATGAAACGAAAAGTTTCTGTGGGCGTGTTGGCAACATGAATTGTAACCTTGAATCTTCCTCTTTTCCCTAGCGTTCATTCATTATTTCTTTGCCAAGCCTGGTTGGAATAGCATGTGTTTATAATGGCTGCGTCAATTCAAAATCTCGCCAAATGCGAGGTAAGTTCCGTGATATGTTTTTTTCATGCAAAAGGTGAGTGTCCAGGGGATATTCGCAGTCAAATTGTTTCCGTGTATGGGAACATTATGAATAGACAAAATGTTACGAAGTGGAGTCATGCTTTCTCTGAAGGTAGGACCGATGTTCATGAAGAACACAGAACTGGTAGGCCATCTGTGATCTCTGATGCAATTCTGCAAAGAACAGAGGAAGCAATTCAAGCAAATAGGCATCTCACATTGAGAGAATTGCATAAAGTCATACCAGAAGTGTCTATGGCAACTCTTCATGAATGTGTTACTGTGACTTTAATGTACCACAAATTGTGTGCACTCTGCTTGTGCTTCATGACAACACTCGTCCTCACACAGAGCATAAAACCAAAGCACTTCTCAAACATTTGAAGTGGGCAGTGTTAGATCATCCGCCATACAGCTCGGACCTTGCACCTCATGACTTCCACTTATTTCTTTACCTGAAGAGACATATTCCAGGGCAAAATTTCCACGACGATGAGATAAAAAATGAAGTTGAAATGTGGTTTCAACAACAGGTGGTAAACTTTTATGACTGGGATACAAAAGCTTGTACCCAGACTTAACAAATGCTTGGACAAAGGTGCCAACTTTGTCGAAAAATAAGGTTTGTACCAGTACGTAATTTGTAACGGATGTTGTAACAATTAAAATGTTTCTGAATGAGTATGCAGCATTGTACCTTTACTTTTCGAACACACCTAGTATATAAGTTTTTACATTAAAAGAATTATATATACATATTTTTAAGAATGCAGCTGATCCATCGAATGATAACATTAAATATATTCTTAATTTTTTGCACACAACATTTACACCATATAGATTATTTGATAAGTTATAACTATAACCACTATTATGCCATAAGTATTTATGTTTTAAGTGCTTCAACTTTTGGACCTAAAAGTTGAAGAATAAGCAAGGTTATAGTGAAAGTTTCATGATAATTAAATAGATAATTTTTAGTAATAAAACTATGTTTCCTTAGAAAAAGCAGTGAGATAAATTTGTTGCATTACAAAGAAATCTTATTTTCAAGAGATAAAAATAAATATATTTTTTTAATGTTAGCATACTGCTAAGCTAAAAAAAAAGACATGAAAATATTTTCGCACTAAGCAATGCCAGATATATCAACTAGCATTATATATGAGCAAAAGACATACCCAAGAGTTTAGGCCAAACATCTAGAAAAAACAGAAAACCATCAAGGATGCCAACTTTAGATTTTAATGGTACAGATTCCAGACATTTATCAATTCTAGAGAGATCGTTTAACATCAGCTTTATTCGAGGGAGATCTGGCAACATCAGTTCAATTTGTTCAGAACTTATTTCCCTCAAAAATTTAAAGAGCCTATTGCCCTGCAAAAAAAGACAAATTTACAATTGATTTCTGGAAAAGTTCAAAAAAAAAAAAAAAAAAAAAAAAAAAAAAAAAAAAAAAAATTTTTT
>BGPR01000782.1:239024-254942 GCA_013235015.1 Araneus ventricosus
AAAAAAAAAAAAAAAAAAAAAATTATAGAGATGTTAGAATGACAGATGCGAGAATTTGAAGAAACCTTTATTAAAAATTACCATAAAAGTGACTAGTTTTCAAAAATTTCTCAAAATTCACAAAACTAACTTCATTAGAACGGAAATCATGTGCTCTTTTCGATGTTTTTTCATACAATTATTCAAAGTCATGCTATTAAGAAATGAGTGCAAAAAATCATCCAAAACAAGACAAAATATTAAATAAAAAATTTTCTAGATTAAATTTTAAAATTCCAGTTTCAAGTTGCATTAATTCACCATTACGATTACCTGTGTGACAAATTTCAAGGCTGTAAGTGCGATAGATTCGTCTGGACATCGCAGACACACACACAAACATTGCCTTTTATAAGTATAGATAATAAAGGATTTAAATAAAAAAAATTGTCAAAAAGGCAATTTTTCCATTATTCTGAAAAGCAGAATATTGGTTTTTGATAATTTGTTGTGTTGCTTCAAGTTGCAAAGAAAGTTTCTAAAAAAAATTAAAAATTCCTTTCTTTACAGACATATCTGATATTAATATTCTCAGATTTGTAAACATGTAATAAATATTCTTAAACTTAATAAACAACTTCAATCATTTAGCACTATTAAAAATAAAATTATACAAGCATCTTTTATACAAGATTCCAAAGATTTTATTTTCTCAAATGAGTTCTATAATAATGTATACTTATAAAAGGAAATGTTTGTGTGCGTGTGTCTGCGATGTCCAGACTAATCTATCGCACTTAAAGCCATGAAATTTGGCACACAGGTAGTTGTAATGGTGACTGAATCCACCTTGAGACTGGAATTCTAAAATTTAATCTAGAAAAATATTTATTTAATATTTTGTGTTGCTTTGGGTGATTTTTGCGCACTCATTTCTCAATATCATGGCTTAGAATAATTGTACAAAAAAAAAAAAAAAAAAAAAAAAAAAAAAAACAGTTACACCGTCAGAAAGAACAAACAATTTCCATTATAATGAAGTTTGCTTTGTATGTCTAACGTAATTTACTGAATTTTGAGAAATTTTTGAATAGTCACTTATGATAATTTTTAATAAAGATGTCTTCAAATTATCGCATCTGACGTTCTAACATCTCTATAATTTTCATTTTTTCAGCTTATAACTGGAAGGTTTCTGTCGGATTTAAAACAAGAAAGGTTAAAATATCTTTAATTTTTTTTAAATTAATTTTTCCCTGATTAGTTCAAACAGTTTTTTTTTTGCTAGTGAGATTTAATAGTGAGAGTTTCTCTGGACGAGTGACCTTCCTCGCAGCAGCTGACGTCATATGCTTTCATTCCCAGCATGCATTTCTATAATCCGATGTGTATCTTTTGTTTTGATTTTGTTTTCAAAACTTTTTCATGTCATTGTGGGCATTCTTTTTTCCCATTTTGCTTATGTCCTGATTCCACAAGCAACGCCGTGCGCGTACTGCTAGTCTATTATACCATAATGGAAAAAAACTTGGAAAGCTAGCATTATATTTCCGTTATTAAAATGATTCTTAAAATCAGGGGTGAATAATTCAATTTTGGAGGTACAAAGTTAAGATTTGAAGAGGGATGAGGGAGGATTTCAAAGTAACAAAAAGCATTTTGATATCTTTTTAGATTTCAAAATTGATTGGAAGGGGTACATAAAAAAAGATAGTTTCAAATGGCAAAAAATGAGAATGACGGTCTTAACATAAAAGAATAAAAACAAGCATATAAAGTATTAATAGTAAAAATTTTAATATTCCTAATAATTCTAATTTGTAATTTACATTAAGTTATAATTATTATTTTAAATTTTATTTTCAAAATACATTATTTCCGTAAATCTTTGATTTGATGACCAAAGTCATTTTTTAAATTGTATCAGTAATCAGCACTTTTCAGGTTATTTGATTATGAGCTAGCATTGAGCAGGTTTTAAACATTTTACCTGATCAATCTGGTCACTAACAGTGAATAGCAGAAAATAAATAGGACAGCCACGAATTAAATTTTTTGTAAAATAATGGTTAGAAGAAATTCCATTAATCAAAGTTTGTACTGGAGTTCTTTCTTACACCATCTCTCATTTTGTATAAACATTCATTATGATATTTTTATATGTATTACATCTTAAATTTTATGCACACCTCAAATAAATCCATATAAATAAATATTCTCAACCCAGTAAAATATCATGTAAACATTGTATCCAAAAGAGTGAATCCAGATTGTGAAAGTTATAAGAATGTGTTGATATCACTAAATGTTTCTGTTCTAATAAAATGGGGAAAAATTTATAACAGAATAAACTAAGAAGACAGAAAATCAAGCAAGGTTTACTAAGATATTTTTTTCAAAATAATCAATGTAACTTTGAAACAAAAATATTAAGCCTGCAAATAAAAGTTTGATGCAAAATTATTCAGATAATTAATGAAACAAGCCAAGACTGAAAATGTTTTAAAACAAAAATGATGGGAATAGAACTGAGCAAAAAGAAAAGGCATTCCACAAATTGATTTAGAATCTAAGAAATGCATATAAAAAAATATCTCATGAGAAAATACACACTAAATCATAAATAATTTATACGCTACGGAAATCCAAATCAATATATTTCCTTCAAATTTTGAACACAAATGTGATAAAGCATAAGGAAAGTTCTGGCAAAAGTTTTGTCACGCTTAATTACATAGTTAATTTTTTATGAATCGAAAACTATGTTTCCATGTCTAGAAAAGATTATTTTATCTTTAGTGTTGTGATTCCAAATGAATGAAAATATAGATAATTTAAATCATTTTATTTATCTGCCTATGAGTTGCCACTCATAATGTTTACTCAGGGATGAGATTGGCAAAAAAGCAAAAAGACTGAAATCATGCGAGAGTAAAATATTTGTACCATAATTTACACGAGAATCAATCTTTTCATCATCTCTTTTATTTTTTTATTTGAGAAGTTTTTTTATGTCTTATTCTCTGCTTTGTTGCTGCATTTGCACACAGATTTTTAGCTGTCACTTTTGACAGGAGTTTCTTTTTTGGATGTAGTTTATTTATTTGTTTTGTTCCATTTTTTTTATTTCTTCATCTTGGTAAGCCCTATAAGATTATCTTAAATTTTCAACTAGTTTTTTTTTTCAACATGTTTATGCAATTTTTTTTTTTGCAAAATATGCCACAGAGGTTTTGTTTTCTGCAAAAAGGTGGTATTTAATACTTTGAATGGCACTGAATGTTGCAATGTTCAACCTTGTAGAGCTTGCCGATATAATGTTGATTCATCAGTAGAAGATGATGTAAAAAAAAAAAAAAAAAAAAACGAAATTTTTAGAGAAAAAAAGACAAAAAATGCGGAATTTTTCCAAAATAACATAAAAGCGGAAATTCGCCAAGAAGCGGAAGAATCTCATCCCTGTTATTTCAATTTGTTATCATTCTTTAAAAATTATTAATAACTTAAGGAAAAAATTACTTTCTGGAGCATTTTGAAAATTGCTTCACATAATCTGCAATTTAAAAATTATTTGGTGCAACCACTACTCTCATTTTAATTAATATAAAGATTATAGATGATAAAAGTATATTGTGTACAATCATATTTTATACGAGGCATGTTCGAAAAGTAAAGATACAACACGTAGAAGATGAAACGAAAAGTTTTTGTGGGCGCGTTGGCAACATGAATTGTAACCTTGAATCTTCCTCTTTTCCCTAGAGTTCATCCATTATTTCTGTGCCGAGTCTGGTTGGAATAGCACGTGTTTATAATGGCTGCGTCAATTCAA
This sequence comes from Araneus ventricosus, assembly GCA_013235015.1. Taxonomy (NCBI): domain Eukaryota; kingdom Metazoa; phylum Arthropoda; class Arachnida; order Araneae; family Araneidae; genus Araneus; species Araneus ventricosus. The sequence goes on from BGPR01000782.1 coordinate 242,836, forward strand.
AATCTCGCCAAATGCGAGATACGTTCCGTGATATGTTTTTTTCATGCAAAAGGTGAGTGTCCAGGGATATTTGCAGTCAAATTGTTTCCGTGTATGGGGACATTATGAATAGACAAAATGTTACGAAGTGGTGTCGTGCTTTCTCTGAAGGTAGGACCGATGTTCATGAAGAACACAGAACTGTTAGGCCATTTGTGATCTCTGGTGCAATTCTGCAAAGAACCGAGGAAGCAATGCAAGCAAATAGACATCTCACATTGAGAGAATTGCATAAAATCATACCAGAAGTGTCTATGGCAACTCTTCATGAATGTGTTACTGTGACTTCAGGGTACCACAAATTGTGTGTACTCTGCTTGCTTCATGACAACGCTCGTCCTCACACAGAGCATAAAACCAAAGCACTTCTCAAACGTTTGAAGTGGGCAGTGTTAGATCATCCGCCATACAGCTCGGACCTTGCACCTAGTGACTTCCACTTATTCCTTTACCTGAAGAGACATATTCCAGGGCAAAATTTCCATGACGATGATGAGATAATAAATGAAGTTGAAATGTGGTTTCAACAACAGGTGGTAAACTTTTATGACTGTGGGATACAAAAGCTTGTACCCAGACTTAACAAATGCTTGGACAATGGTGGCAACTTTGTCGAAAAATAAGGTTTGTACCGATGTGTAATTTGTAATGGATGTTGTAACAATTAAAATGTTTCTGAATGAGTATGCAGAATTGCACCTTCACTTTTCGAACATACCTAGTATATAAGTTTTTACATTAAAAGAATTATATATACATATTTTCAAAAATGCAGCCGTAAGAAATCCATCGAATGATAACATTAAATATATTCTTAATTTTTTGCACACAACATTTACATCAATATAGATTATTTGATAAGTTATAACTATAACCACTATTATGCCATAAGTATTTACGTTTTAAGTGCTTCAAGGTTATAGTGAAAGTTTCATGATAATTAAACAGATAATTTTTAGTAACAAAACTATGTTTCCTTAGAAAAAGAATTGAGATAAATTTGTTGCATTACAAAGAAATCTTATTTTCAAGAGATAAAAATAAATATAATTTTTAAATGTTAGCATACTGCTAAGCTAAAAAAAAAGACATGAAAATATTTTCACACTAAGCAATGCCAGATATATCAACTAGCATTATATATGAGCAAAAGACATACCCAAGAGTTTAGGCCAAACATCTAGAAAAAACAGAAAACCATCAAGGATGCCAACTTTAGATTTTAAAGGTACAGATTCCAGACATTTATCAATTCTAGAGAGATCGTTTAACATCAGCTTTATTCGAGGGAGATCTGGCAACATCAGTTCAATTTGTTCAGAACTTATTTCCCGCAAAAATTTAAAGAGCCTATTGCCCTGCAAAAAAAGACAAATTTACAATTGAATTCTGGAAAAGTTCAAAAAAAAAAAAAAAAAAAAAAAACTTTTTTTTTTTTAAATTTAGTTTCCAATTTCATTTAAACTGCTGTCTTTTTTTAAGAGCAAATCAATCTATCAGATAGAAAATTTTTTAAAGAAAAATCAAGTACTAAATACAGATTATGGAGAAAATAATTTGCTCAACTGATTCTTTTAAACAAAAATATATAAATAAGCAGAAGAATTAACACTTGAAATAAAGTCCAAAAGAAAGATTACCTGATTCCTCACTGCTTCACAAGTGGAAAACATGCATGTCACAGATATTTCTAAAACAGGATTCAAAATGTCTTTAAGGTTTTCTTTGATTGCAGAAAAATTATCCTCTAGAATAGTTCTGAAAATGAAATTAAAATAATACAATATGTCAAAGTAACACTAGTTTTCTTAAAATGTCATTATAATAAAAACCATGTAAATGCAGTGCCACAGTCAAAATGGGAAACATAAATAAGAATAAAATATGACATCATAAAATGCAAATCTACACTTACCCAGCAAGAGTACAAACACTGTTTTCCAGTAAGTTTTCAAGACTTGAGATTTTCATTACATGCAATAAGTGCATAATAAATTCTGCAAGATGGTTACATTTCCAGTCTGTTGGACATTTATTGATAAACAATTGCATTGCTTTGCACCTGAAACAATAACTTTATTCAGTACCATAAAGTATAAATCAAATTGACATTTTTACAATTTTATTGCATATAAACTATACAACCCTTAACTCTATCGATACGGGACCTTCCCTTCAAGCAAAAGACGATAGCCATCCGAAAGTCACTCTAAAATTTCCACCCCCTTTCGTTAAGTGTGATTGCTTTCATGCCCGCACCACGTGCTTTCTTCGTTAGAGTGGCTTGCCCAGATGTGTTTGGGGAAGAGGGAAGTTTTCTTATAATTCAGACAGTGGTTTTTGAGGGGAAAAGTGAATTTCCCTTATCTTTGATAGAGGAGCTCGGACGTTCCCGTATTTTGAGGTACCTTTATTTCAATAGCCTTAGGAATCAAGAGGGCTACAGACATGACACAGGCTAGGAACAAAAAAAGCTGAAATTCATAAATAATGAATCGTGCCAAACATAAATACCGAAAAGTAAAATAAATGTAATTAATATAACAATAAAACAAATAAATTCATGCAAAAAGTGCTTAGGATATTGAAAATATTGCAGAATTATTATATAATAAAAAATTAAGAATGATAAAATCCGATGTCGAAAAAGCGGATATCCGTGTTTCCGCGGAAATGTGTCAGGTCTGGGGTTAACATGCAAATTAACCCAACAAAATATAATCAGAACACGCCCATTGCTTTGGAATGCAACACATTGATCTTCAACAGAGGTTCATCTGGGATAAGTCCATCTCTCAGAGTAGGGGAGAGAGATGTTACTGCAAGAGTGCCAATAAAGGTGGATCATGTAGGGTCAGGCGACACTCAGGAATGAGTTGCAAGATTTCTTGTGCAGTCAAGAGGTTAAAATAGATATTGAAATATAATAAATCATTATTGTACATTTTAAACAAAAGCAAATGGTATCTCATCTATACTCTATTTTTGGTTGCCCTAAAGTATTACAAAGAAATATTTCCCAAACTTCAGTACTCTGGGTATTTTGGACTTGGCTCAAGATAGGCTGGCTAAAATTGGTATAAGAAATATAGCTCAGCATATCTTGGAAAATCCTCTTAATTCAATTGATTAACGATTCTAATAACTGCTATTTTAATTGATTGTTATTATTTGTTTATATATATATATTCCTTTATTCAATTTCTACTATTAGTTCACACTCTCCCTATATATATTTATTTATATATCTTGTTCAAATTTTCAATCGTTAATAAAATACTTTTTATTCATCCACTCAAGTTCAAATACATTTTTTAAAACTTGTAGTGGATGACACTTGATGTTAATACAGTGTTTTCCAATATTAATTCATTAATTAAATTTAATCAATTAATTTTAGTTTTATATGGGAGAAAGCATATGTCGCCTTGAATCGTTTGGTTCAAATTTTTCTCAATAGATGGAGCTAGGTTTGCCAGCTTCTAGACCTAATATCCTTTGTTTTCTTGTTCAAATTTTCAATCGTTAATAAAATACTTTTTATTCATCCACTCAAGTTCAAATGCATTTTTTAAAACTTGTAATGGATGACACTTGATGTTAATACAGTGTTTTCAAATATTAATTCATTAATTAAATGAAATTAATTAATTAATAAAATACTTTTTATTCATCCACTTAAGTTCAAATACATTTTTTAAAACTTGTAGTGGATGACACTTGATGTTAATACAGTTTTTGCACATATTAATTCATTAATTTAATTAGATCGCTGGAAAAAAAATTTCTTTTTCAGATTCTTTTTTCATTTGGGTGCTAGTCTGAGTCAAGGAGAGAACAAAATGGAAAATGAAACATGTGAATAAATTAGTGAGAGAGATGGAAAGTGTTTGTGAGAGAGAATTTTTTCTAATTTAAAAAAATGAATGACAATTATTTATAAAGGACTTTCTGCAATATAGTGAAAAAAGAAATTTTTGCCACTTAATATTGTGATGCTGTCACATGTATATACATATTTATATTAATTGTAATTATTTAATAAAAAGTAACTAAAATTAAAATTTTCTTTGTTGACCTAAGTAGGAATTGACTTTAAATTTTTTTATATATTACTTGTTTTTGTCTTAATTAATTATTTATTACTTTATTTACCTTTATTGTATTTATTGTTGTTATTTTTCTTATGCTCATATCTTATAAGCATTTATTACATTGTTATTATGCATTATTATATTTCTTGTGTGTATTTATGTTAATTTTTTATCATTACTTATTGTTATGAGTAATACCTCGTACTTAAGATGGATGAAATTCTTGGTTTAAATGGCGAAAAAAAAAAAAAAAATCTTCACCTTTCTTTTACTTCCAAATACAGTGGTTATTGCAAATGGAACATCTATTTTTCACTCAGCCTTGTGGAGTGGCTAATTAATACCTTTGTTAAAACTTTCTCTTTAAAATTATAGTTCATAAAAAAATTCAAAAAATGACCAATAGCTTCCAACATAAATGATATAATTTGAAGTCAGTCATCAGTGAAGTAAAAAGACTTTTAAAAAATTAAAAACAAATGAATAACATTTTTATCATGAAAAAGGATAGCATTTCAATATAACTTCAAACAGGAATTGGGGTTATTTACAAGATTTTCTAAAATTATATATATTTTGGTGGGCATGGTCTTTTAAATAAAGTTAATAAATAGGCCGATTGGCATGAAATTTGCTATAGCTAGGACAATTTTGATGATACTGGGCACATGCAGTTCTCATAAGATGACAAAAGTTAGTGTATTGATAAATAAATGCTAATTCAGTTACTCAGAAGTGACAAGGTGGGACAAACTTGTCAAAATGCAAATTCTTGGGACAACTCACATGCTGTTGGATATGGCTGGGTAGAATTTGATGAAATTCGGTATACATTTGTTTCTCTGTGGATTAAAAATACTCTATTGGCAAATAAACGGTAACCCAACCCCTGAGGGTAGGGTGGGGTAAAGTCATTCAAATACAGTCAAACGTCGCATATCCGGACATCCAAAATCTGGAATGATCCAAAATCCGGACCTTTTTCATTCCATAACTTCCCTCCCAAATATATATCCTAACTTTTATCTAACACATCGGCACCCAGAGCCAGCAGAAACCGGTCGTAACCATCTGGGGAGGGAAAGGATTTAACCACATGTACACTATGTGCGACGAAGGTATTGCGGGGGGAGATATTGTAATCCTAATGTTAGGATCTCAAAAGAAAAGCTGAAATTTTTAAACTACTTAAGTACATCAAGTCAATAGAACAAGAAATTGACGAAGATGACACCTTTGAAGTACTGCATTGCGATGATAAAGCCCCAACAGTGTGTCAGCTCACCGATGCCGAAATATGCAGTATGGTATTGATGAACTCCCAAACTTCGGTATCCGATAGCGAGGGGAGCGAAGACGAAACTCAAGTGGAAGATAAAATACCAATTGCCAGTTTAGTAGAAATGTTGAACACCGCAATAAAAGGACTTGAGCAAAGGGACTTTATTTCGGAGTCGGACATAATGGCGATACATAAAATAAAAGAGAAGTTACTTACTCAAAAACCGAAACTAATCAAGCAGCTCACTTTAAATGAAATGTTTTGTAAAAATGTTAAAATTAATAAAAAATAATATTAATTATGCTTATAAATCAAAGAAAACAAGTAATAAATAAGTTTTTCAGGGATGAGATTGGCAAAAAAGCAAAAAGACTGAAATCATACACAAGCAAAACATTTGTACCATAATTTATACACGAAAGATGTTTTAAGAAGTAAAACATTAGAACACGCAATATGATGAAAATATTACACTATAATAATTAATAACTTAATTATTTATAATTCAGTATGTATAAATAAGAAAAAGAATATTAAATTATTATTAAATCATTCACATTAAAAGTTAACAAACAAGTTTAACACATCATCATGTGCATCAGAAAATACAAAATTAGACATTAAAACATTTACCACCTGTACATCACTGCAATTTTATTTCTTTATCTTGGTACGCCCTACAAGATGACCTTAAGTTTCCAACTAATTTTTTTTTTCAACATGTTCATGAAAAAAAAAATCTTTTTTCTTTTTTGCAAAATATGCCACAGAGGTTTTGTTTTCAGCAAAAAGGTGGTATTTAATAACTGAATGTTGGAATGTTCATCCTTGTAGAGCTTGCCGATATAATGTTGATTCGTCAGTAGAAGATGAATCAGCTAGTTTCCTAGCCGGTGGAGTTAAGCCGCACGGTTGGGCATATTTTCCCAGAATTTTCTTTCGAAAACGGAAGATAGGAAGGTTTCTTTTCTTTGTGTGAAAGCGGAATTTTCGGAAGAAAAAGCAAAATTTTTTTGCGATATAAAAAAAAAAAAAACCCACGGAAATTTTGAGAGAGAGAGAAAGAAAAAAAAGCGGAATTTCTTCAAAATAACACAAAAGCGGAAATTCGCGAAAAAGCGGAAGAATCTCATCCTTGGTTTTTAAAAAAATTTAAATTGAATTCTGTGTTTTATGATGTTAAATTCACTTCTTGATATTGAAATGATCTTAGATCCGGAATTATCCCAAATCTGGAATTGCTGAAGTCCCGACGATTCCGGATTTGCGACGTTCGACTGCACATCTAACAAATTGGCCAATTGACATGAAAATTGATATGGCTGGCACAAATTTTATAATACAGGGTACATATGTTTCTCAAAGGCTGACTAAAAGTAATGTAGGGGTAAATAAAAGCTAATATAACTCCTCAGAGCAAGGTGGGGCAAAATTGTCAAAATGCATATAAACCCTCGAGCCGGTTGACATGCTGTTGGATATGGCTGGGGCATTTTGATGAATTTCAGTACATATATGTGATATTTTAATTTAACTTTCCTAAATAATCTTAACGACACCTCATTTTAAATACTTCTACTTTCATCATAATTAACGGACTACAACTTTCTTTACAAATCACGAGTTTCAAGGGGAATTCCCTATTCTGAGTACTTAAGCGTTCTGCGCATTCATTTCTGCCCTTTTTCACGCCGAGATGTAAGCTTTCAACAACAATGCGCCGCTCGGCGTAAACTTCTAAATTCTGGTCATGGAGCTACGTAAAAACTAAGTGCTTTACCTATGAATAATAACGTCTGATGCCTAAATAAAAAGAAGATCTAAACAAAATTCGTCTCTTCCTTGATGAAAATGGACTTTTTCTCCTTATATAAAGCCTGATCTTACATATATACTTCTTTGCCAACTAAAAATATTGTAGGGGTAAATAAATGCAAACCTTATCCCTGAGGTTAGGGTTGTACAATGTTGTTTAAATACATGCAGCAAATGGACAATAGACATGAAATTTGATATAGCTTGGACAATATGATGAAACTTGATAGACATGTTCCTCATAGACCAATCAAAAGTATTTTAGGGGGAAATAAACACTAATTCTATAACCACAGGTAGGGTGGTGCACGCACATAGGACGATTGACACGAAATTCTACACTGCAGTAGTAATTTTGATGAAACTTGGAACGCATGTTCTCATTAACTGACATGAAGTACTGTTGAGGTAAATAAGACTGAACGCAGTCCTTCAGTGTAGATTGGGGCAATGTCTCTGAAATACGTGTAAAAACTCAACCCTTTAGGATGTTAAATACCGATAAAAACAAGCAGAAATGCTTCTTTAGAACTGCTGGAGCAATTTCGGCGAAACATGTTCAATAGTTGATTTAGACACTTTAATTGTTGAAATTTTAGTTGAAAATCGACTCCCACATCGTTCAACAATGAAAAAAAGGAAAAAAAAATTGTATTGAGAAATGAACCGTATCTCGCACACTTCTGGGTTAGGTTAGGTTAGGTTATATTAATGTCCAGTTTTGAAGCAACACGAGGGCTATTTAGGGAAGACCTCGTAATTTTGAGCCGCAGTCAGATGACGAGAACGACACCTGAACTGGCACCCCCTCTCCAAACTTCTGCACCACACCAATGGGAGGACGTTTGGCCACTACGTGTGATTTAGCATGCAACAGGCCCCATACATGGCGGATTTTCAGTGGAATCGGGTTTTGAACCTGCAACCCTCCGGTCCTGAGGTCGAGACCTCACCACTAGGCCTCCGCACACTTCTGGGTTGGGTGGAAGTGGTTCATCAAAAGACATTTAACTAATGGACCAATTAATATAAAAGTTTTATGTCCTGGGTTCCAAAAATAAAAAAGATGGACCGAAGCATTGGCTGACAATGCAAAAACTATATGTAATATAATATACTATGATACATGATGATTGAAATAAACTTTTTGTACTATTGCTTTATGAATTGTTTCATAAAAAAATTACAGAAATATTCCAGCAATAAAGTAACATCAATAAACTTATGTTATTTATAAAATATTAATCTGTTTCCTGTCTTTCAAAGGATTTTGACCAGTAAAAGACAGGGAAGTGCTGGGTACTCTGCTAGTAACATTATAAATGTGAACAAAAAAAAAGTTACAGCTTTAAATCTTGCACAACTATATCAGAACCATTGACTTTTATTGTTATACAACAGGGGGTAGTAAAAATATAGAATACAGTCGGACCTCTATTTAACGAACCTCTATTTTGCGAATTTCTCTATTTTGCAAACTTTTTCTTGGAACCAAGAACATTTTGCAAATTTCTTCGTAAAATAACCTCCAAATAGCGAAGTGCATTCTCTATTTAACGAACTTTTTCATGCGATCCAATATTTTCTTCTCTCTATTTCTCAAAATATTTCTAAGCATTTCAAATTTATTCTTTCTTTTAACACATTTTATGGTGATCAATGACCTTGAAGCTGGAAAATGTCAAAGTGAAAGTGCTTGAGCACCAAAGAAAAAAATTTAATTTTTCATGAGGTGGATAAAGGCATGAAAAAAGGATATTGCTTTAAAATTTGGTATTCCTCCAAACAGCTTATTAAACATAATAAAAAAAATCGTGATAAGATACAAAATTATGACTCATCGAATTCTTGTTCAAAACGTTTAAAAGGATGTGTGTATGAAGATGTGGATGAGGCAGTTTTGAAGTGGACAGTGTGGAAAATAAAAACGATACAGCAATGGATTGTGATGAAGACGAAGATGATGAAGATGGAAATGATCATGATGCAGAAATCAACAAACCTTCGAATGATAAAATGCTAAAATTCATTAATTTTAATCTAAAATTATTTTTTAATTGAAAATACAGTGTATTCCCGGACAATGTTTTGTTTTATTCTTGTCTTCCTTGCCGATTTCTTTTTGATGGGTAAAATATATTTAAAAAAACATATTAATTTACAAAATAAAGGTGTGATTAATTACTTTTTTAACAATATTTAGTGTTTATGAATTTAAAATCTGTTTGTGTTGTTTAAAGTATTTTAAAAGGTGAATCTCTACTTAACGAATTTTCCATATAACGAACTTTTTTTCGGGATTTAGCGACTTCGTTAAATAGAGGTCCGACTGTATTTTAACAATTAGAAGCTAATGTATAAAGCACCAACATTATGATGCATCAAGATTTTAAAGAAACGCATTTTACTTACGCAAAACTTTGTGTATGCCATGCTTTCTCATAACATAATAAACACACTTTTTTCCAGATTTGCTCAAAAAGAGAGAACTCCCATATCTAAAACAAATGAAGAGTATATTACTCCAAAATCATAAATAATAACAAAAATACATCAAATCAAACAAAATTTATAATATTTTACCTTCATTCCTATGACTGTTTCAGAAATTTCTACAAAAATTTCCAAAGCCTTCAGACTTTTTTCGATGCAAGCTATGAGTTCAATGTCAGAGCCAGAACAGAAGGATAGAAAGCTACCAATGGCATCTACAATGATAAAGCCATCAATTCCTTTGTCTTTTGAAACAGGATAAATTGCTCCATGAAGACAATGAACAGTACAATGCATCATGCATTGCTCAAAAAACATGCCGATTTCATCGATATCACAGTTGTACGATGCAATAGCTGAAATAAATAAAAAAAATAAAATTAAAAAATAATAAGTTTTTCTTTGATTTTCAAATATTTCATATAAAAATCCTATATTACCGATTCTATGGTCTTTATTATTTTTATAACTACAACAAAATACATCTAAATTTATGTTGCAATATCAAAATATGCAGACTTAAAGCATTCTAACAATAATTTTAAAAAATTCTATGTAGTGCTTGAAAAATTTATAGTATCATTTCACAAAAAATTTTAATACAAATTAATTTGATTAACATTGACTGAATAAAATATGTATTTTAAAATCAATACAATAACTTTATATGTTGGTATAGATTTAATCTCTTTTCTAGAATACTTGTAATTTACAAGAATAGCTTCAGGTTTTACTTTTAATAACAAATATCCAAATTAATTATAATTCATATAAACAATATAATTGTAGAATTCCAGATTGCTAATCACATTCTTTACTTGGCAGTACACATATTTAATGACATGGTATTGATTCAAAGTGCAAAAACATGAACAGAAGTTTCAAAGAAAATATATAATTAAAATTTCTCGATTTACTCATCAAGGAAAAAAAGTTCAAATTATTGTTATGACATATTTTGGTTCTTTAGATTTCATTCACACAAATATTACAAACAAACTTATGACAAATAAGTTAAATTCCAATAATCAAAGGAATAAATTTTGACTTTTTGTCATTCCTTTCCACAGAAAATCTTGTTATTTTTTGAACCAAAAAATGGCGTGTGGTTTCTGATGAGTGAGCCATTTTAGTTCATTTCCATTTTGAATAATTTCTAATTAAAGTGTTCTAAGTATTAGAGAATTTTTGGTTTTTATTTTATAGTTTTTGTTGTATTTTTAAAAAAAATTCTGTTGAAGCAATTACTTTTTGCTGCTGCGTTTGCGCGCAAAAACGTTTATTGTTTTCATTATTTTTCATTCTTATTGTTTTCTTTTAATTTATTTTCCTTTTAATTTAAATTTCTATTATTTGATATAAATGAGGATACATAACTGATGCAAATTATCAGATAGGCTGAATAACGTAAAAGAAATTACAGGAATTTAATTGTAATCGTTCATCAATAAAATATTACAAAAACTTACATGTCTGAAACAAACGAAATAACTGTATTTGCATACATCTGGATGCCTACATATTGTAAATCAAATAAATACAAGTTCATTGTCACCAGCGAGGTTTATTTTCATGGAATAAAACTACTTCTATAAATTTATAAATATATTCTTCCTTATAAATGTCATAAAATATTAATATTCTCATTTACACATATAAAAATCAAATTAACATACCTAAAATCCCCATTAACACAAATCTGTGGGAATCTAAGGGCTTGATAGCATCAAAATCAGAGATTGATTTCTGAGAGAGTCTTTGATTGGATAAATTCAAGCTACCAAAGGAAACAAAAAAAAAAAAAAATGTTGCTAAGTTTAATCTAACACACAAATTATACTCATGGATGCAATCAAAGCAAGGGTGGGAAAAATCCTGTTCCAACCGGTTTAAACCACCACCCCATGCTATTCTTTAACAGAAAATATATTTACTTTTATACAGATCTATTGATTTTGATTAGGCATTGAACAGCATGAACAGGGTTCATACACATTTCCTTGAAAGAAAATCAAGGACTAAAAAAACCAAAAAATAAGGACCTCTAAATTGAATAAACTTAACAAATTGTCGGATGCATTTTAAAATAAAATGTCTAATTTTTGCAAATTCAACCTATTAGATGATAAATTACATAGAAGATACATTACAAAATTAACACAACAAAAATTCTTTAAAATATGAGTTAATAAATTGATGAAAAAAACCCATGAAACTGGTAATCAAATTAAATATCTTTTAATTCCAAACTTTTTCATTCAATTTTACATCCAAGGTATTTATTTTAATTTCTTTTTCAGAAATTGTTTTTCTCAGTTCATGCGATTGAATAAATAAATTTATGTCCTTTGACTTTTCAGCCTCATTAGCTAAATCATTTGCTT
>BGPR01000782.1:254952-267757 GCA_013235015.1 Araneus ventricosus
CCTAGAGCTTTTCGTTTCAGTTGTTTTGCTTCAGTCTTTTCTTTGGATCTTTCACTTTCTAAATACTGCATGTATTTTGCTCTAGCTGAGAAAAAGTAAGGACTTTCAAGGACTTTTTAAAAATGGGGCATAAAAATAAGGATTTGTAAGGACTTTTAAGGACTAAATGTAAAAGTAAGGACATTTAAGGACTTGTAAGGACACGTACGAACACTGATGAAGCTGAAATTTTGCAGTAAACAATTTAATTTAGACTCATTATATGAATACACTAATACAGCATTTTTCATTTATATGCATGAAATTAAAAATATCAACACACGTTTCTTCACATCTTTTGGATAATACAAATGAATAGAAATAGAATTCATACAGAAATATACTAATATATATAATTTGTGCAGAAAGATGAAATTTTATAGAAATTATATTCTAATATTATTTAGATTTGAAACTCATTGCTAAAGCCAAGGTGAAAAATAACTTTTATATTTAACAAATTTTTATTTACATTGTAACAAATTTAAAAAAATCCATAATATTGTTATAATGTGGTAATTTATCATAAAACAAATATTTTGAAGAGGTATTTTGTGTTATGGACAGATTTTTTTAAAAAATGAATACAATAATGTAATTATAAACTCTGAAAAGTTAAATATAGAAAAGAAAGTAGTCTTTTCCCAAAATGTACCCAATTAATAGTAGCCATTACAAATAAACACAATTTTACTCTTAATAAGATATACATAGTAATAACTTTGCAAACTTAAATATAGAAGTATTGAATTCAAGCAAAGTTTCATCTTAAACTTCCCTCCCTCCCTCCCATGGCAAAAAAACAAAAAGAAAAGAATGCTTTAAAAGTACAAAAGAATGTAAAAATCAATTTTTTTTTATCTGACAAGTCATTTAATTCCTAATAAAAAGATTATTTGAAGGTGAAATGACATGATATACACTCTGTTCCTATATGAAAGAAAGGTAACTTCATTTATAAATCAAACTACTGACATAAAATTACAAAGCAGTTTTACGTTATTTCATTGAATTCAACTTTAAAACAAAAAAAAAAAAGCTCTTAACAAACTGTTAATCATTAAATATTTTTGAAAATTAAAATTTTTCAGTTTTTTTAAATACAAATGTTTAGACAATTCAAAAACTTGATAAACCAAATAATTTCTTGTTTTTGCAAAAATATTGAAATCATAAGACTATCAAAAAGACAACATTTGCTTACCTTAAGTTAGAAGACAAAATCTGATTTAATAAATCACTACAGTCTTCATTAAAAACACTAGATACGTAATATTTCATGATTTTTAAACATTCTTTTAGCAGTAAACAGTTGGCAGGTTTTGGATGAGCGATATGGAATGCAGATTTGATAAGCTGAAAATTAGAAAAATATCAAACATCTAAATTTTGATTTAAAAATGGAAAACTGTGGACTAAAAAAATATCGCACTTTCTACTTATATGCTATTTTCGGACACACTACAAAATCATGCAAAAATGCTGGAAAAGCTGCACTAATTTATAAACTATCTATAAGATTTAATAACAGGGTTCATATTGTATACATGAGAGTAAAATTTAGGAGTTTCTAAGGATTTTTTTCAGAACAGTACAGAAAATTCAGGAGATAATGTGAAAAAAAAATCATGTAGGGAGTAGTGTGGACAATTTTTATAAAATTGGCCAAAAAGTATACTACTAAATATCAATTCTCCCACCTTTCCCGATTGCGGTGACTCGGAACATGCGCAGTAGACTCTTGCGGGGCTAAGTAAGGTCAGAAGTAAGAATTCCAGATTCCACGATTTTCTATCAATAAGGAAGAATAGAAAAGTCATATTTTTATGTTTTATCATAATTTTATCTTTTGCTCTTCGATTGTAATTTTTCAGGAGACAAAAAGAAATATCGCAATAAAAAACACAATTTTCAGGAGTTTTCAGGGCCCTTAGAAAAAAAAAAAAAATCAGGAGTTTTTCAGGAATTTCAGGAGGAGTACGAACCCTGTAATAAATACAGTGGGCAATCTCTCTCGGTTGCTTGTGGCCGCGGTGGCCTAGTGGTAAGGTCTCGGCTTTGGGGCCGGAAGGTTCCAGGTTCGAAACCCGATTCCACTGAAGAACCGCCGTGTATGGGGCCTATTGCACGCTAAATCATACGTAGTGGTCAAACGTCCTCCCGTTGGTGTGGCGTGGAAGTTTGGAGAGGGGGTGCCAGCTCAGGTATCGTCCTCGTCATCTGACCGAGGTTCAAAATTACGAGGTCCGTCCCAAAATAGCCCTCGTGTTGCTTCAAAATGGGACGTTAATATAACTAAACTAAAACTCTCGGTTGCCTACAGTGCAAACAAACAACCTATGGTTTCATACCATGCATATGAGGAGTTATGGTCCCTGGCCAGACATATGCACAGCTACTGCATACACAGGTCCCAAGGAAGCTGAAAAGCCGAAGGTACAAGTGGAACCCACCGCAGGATTAACCAACCAAGATAACAGAGACGAGGAGTTTATGGAAATGTAGAAGGAAATGAAGGCCCTACTCCAAGAATTTCCAACCTTCCCGGAAGCAGCGAGGCTGAGCAGAAAAGCTGAAACAAAGGAGGAAAGAACTCGGATCATTCTCAAGACCCTCCTGGTGCTAACTAATTCTTCTTTGATTAACTTTCAGTTTCAGAGCGCAGTCGAGCCCCAAGACCTGAGCTGACAAGACTACATCGGACATCCCTCAGCAACCTCCCATTTCACGGCAGTTGCTAAACACTGTTCAGGCATGTAATATCACATGTCAGGCTCTCCAGCATACAGGGTAAGGTCAAGCACCGTCATGGCCATTTTTACTCTCTCGTATACAAAGAGAAAGTATTGTAATCGTCAAAACATTCGAACTCGAGATTTTGGCGAAGCTCCACGTTTTAGATCTCCCTGAGTCCGAGAAACACAATTTTGGAATTATGTCTGCGAACACAATAACTCGAAAACAATTAGAGCTAAGGGGACGAAATTTGGTATGTCAACTCTACACATAATTTGTAGGTTCCTACCAATTTTTGGACAAAATCCGTCCAAGGGAAGTCTGTCTGTCCATCTGTCCGTGTTCCTGTGACCACTCAAAGACTGGAATAGCTAGATGGATAAAATTTGGTATACAGTTTTATCATCATGAATGTAGGTCCGTATCAAATTTTGGATCAAATCTGACGAAGGGTTGACTGTGTGTCGATCTGTATAATCGCATACTTGTAAAAATGATATGAGCTAGACGGATGAAATTTGGTATGTGATCTTTACATCAAATTTGTAGGTTTTTATCAAATTTTGTACAAAATCTATTCATAAGAAATCTGTTTGTCCATGTTCATGTGAACACAATAAATCAAAAACTTAAAGTGCTGAATGGGTAAAATTTGGTACAAAGTTTTATCATCAGGAATTTAGATCAATATCAAATTTTGGTCCAAATCTGTCAAAGGGTTGACTGTCTGTCGGTGTGCATATTCACATGCATGAGAACAAGATAACTCCTAAACACACTGACTTACATAAATAAAAATTTCTTATGACGACTTTTAACCCTAACAGTAGATCAGCACTCAATTAGGTAGATTCCTTATAGGAACTCTACCTATTGCAATGGTTCTCATGACACGACTTTCGGAAAATTTCTGCAGATCTTCACCGATCATGACCCCTAGAACCCAAAACCACCCTTCGTTAAAAAGTTTATATATATATATAGGTATATATATATATATATATATATATATGTATAACGCTCTTTCCCATGTTATCTTGTGAACACGATAACTGGAGTAATTTTGATGTAAATTTAACCAGCTTGGGATATGTTGTGAGGATAGTGAAAATCTCGGTCGAGTTCGTAGATGGGCTATCAAGCTCAAAGGGGGTGGAAATGGTGGGGGGTGGAAAATTTCATTTTCCCATAATTTCTTTACAAATGAAAATAGAAAGAAAATTCAAATTAGGCGAATTATTGCCTTATCATAACGAACAATTTTTGAATTTAAACTTTTTCGATAGCTACAATTCCTTAGAAGTTATGAACTGAAAAGTGATTTTCCCACCCTTCCCTTCCTTTCTCCCTCACTTAAAGTACGTTTTAACCTAAGCATGTTACCCCACGTTGGAAAGCTCTCGTCATTTGCAGTTTCTTCCATGCTCTTTCATTCTTGTAGCTCCAATACTTATGAGAATAGAGGACAAATGTTCTTTTCCTTTTATTATTAGTAGAGAAGTATATGCATAACGCTTTGGCCCATGTTATTTTGTAAACACGATAACTAGAGTAATTTTGATTAGATTTTAACTGGCGACGGATATGTTGTAAGGACGGTGAAAATCTCGGCCGAGTTCACAGATGGGCTAACCAGCTCAAAGGGGGTGGAAATGGTGGGGGACTGAAAATTTCATATTCCCATAATTCCCTTACGATTCAAGATAGAAAGAAAATTCAAATTCGGCGAATTATTGCCTTATCACAAGAAACAACTTTTGTATTGAAACTTTTTTGATAGCCAAAATTTCTTAGAAGTTATGAGCTAAAAAGCCATTTTCAATTCCCTCCTCAACTTATCATTTCCCCATAGCTCTGTTACGACTAAAGATAGAAAAAAATTTTCAATTAAGCAAATTATCACCTTATGATAACGAACAACTTTTATACTAAAAAGTTTTTTGTCTGCTAGAATTGCTTATAAGTTATGAGCTGAAAAGCGATATTCAATACCCCCCCCCCAATTTATCATTTCTCCATAGCTTCGTTAAGATTGACGATAAAAAGAAAATTTCAATTAGGGGAATTATCACCTTATCATAACAAACAAGTTTTATATTGAAAGTTTTTTGACAGCAAGAATTACTTAGAAGTTATGAGTTCCCATCAACCACATTTACTTTCACTTTTTATACGGTATAATATATAATTAATTTATGACTAATTAATTTATAGTTAATATCTTTGTTAAATTTTGTTAATTATAAATGTTAATTGATATACCTGGCTTTGCTGCAGATTAAAATGTTTTCATGTTTAATATTTTCAATGTAAAAATTACTATTTTATAAATATTATAATACACAAATTCCTTTTCTGATCTAAAATGCTTTCAATTAAAATGAGAATATCAATTGAACCAGACGATTTTTAAGCACATCCGTTTTCTTCATACGTTATTATTTGTTATATAGGTACTTCAAATTTTGTTAACAATTACTAAAGTCAATGAAAGGTTTTAATGAATATTTTGAAACAATTAAATTAAATACTTAATTATTCATTAATTTAAAGCGTGAAAATAAATCAATAGCTGGTCCCGATATAAATTGTTAAATCGTCTACTTTTAAAAGTTCTTTTAGCATTCTTCCTTCTGGAAACAGTTCGTATTATTTCTGATCAACACAAATATTGTTACGAATTCAGTTTAAAATTAATTTTGAAAAAAATATTAAAATGAGAGAAACAAATTTATGGAAATGAAAGACATCGCGGAAAATAAGCCTTGCTTAATTTTTAATTAAGTGAAATTTTAAGCATCTTTTAGGCTTTGAAAAGTTGAAGGTGACCTTTCTCTTTTCTTAAATAAAAAGTTTGAAAAGTTTGATTGAAATCAGTCCAGTGGTTTAGGAGGAGATGTGGAACATACATACATAGCCACAGTGACTTTTATTTAAATAAATATAATTATTAGATAATTATAAGATAAAGATTACTGGCATATAGTATGAGACATGAAAAAGGTTTTAGTGAAGTTTTGTAACAATTAATTTTTAACTTTAATTAAGTAAATAGTTAATTTTAATTAATCAAATAATTTTAATAGTTAATTTGATAATAGGTTTTTTGACAGAATACTTTAATTTGATATTTAACTAAACATGGCGGGACCATGATTTGTTTAATAAAATCAATATAAAGTAGCCAAAAACGATAGATATTTAAATAAGAGTTTCCTTTATCCTTTTCACTATTGAAAAATATCTCCTTAACTTTAAAATTGTTTGGGATTTTCTGCCTGAGAATTTGATTTTAACCGTCGATGGAGATTTAAATTTACTGTTTAAATTGGCTGCATTCATATCCTATGCTTTAAAAACACGTATTAAATTTGCCACACACAATGTTTAATAATTTTATTCTCCTATATGTTAAGAATTTAGTGACTATTATCTCTGTAACCAGGGAGTTCTCTAAATGAGCCCATTTTAGTAGTATTTAAGTGTTTCCATGTCATGTGATTTTACCATATGACAAAGTAATGTTCGCACAATTATATTGTAACCTAGATTAAATGAATTAATTTTTAAATCTAGAGTCTTTCTTCATTCGTGCCAAGAGTCAATTTCTTGTTACTGTTTCAGATAGGCTGGCTTAATGTTATCTAGGAGATATTTGCACTGCTGAGATGTTTATTTCTTTATGATTCCTACCTGTTGAATGATTATGTGTTGAGATATAAAAAAATTGACCAATGTACTGACCGATAAATCTATAATAACTTTTTGGAATGAAAAATGGAATGATAAATCCTTGATATAGCAAAAAATGAAATGACATGAACACAGAGTCACAGCGTAAATATTGCAATGTGTAGAAACAATAAAGTCATTGGCTATGTCTGTATTGATCAATATGTAATATTTCATGACTTTTGTAACATTAACGTAACGGAATCTACCTTTGCCTTCAAGCTTGCCGAAAAGGGATTTTTTTTGTTTCAATTAATTGAAAGAAACACATTCAAATTGCATGTTCATTTTTTTTCCCCCTCATCATATGCAAGGCCATACTGCGTATTAGTGCCTGCTCAGCGCATTTTACTCCCACTTAATTTGTTGTCCTTGCGTGTTGCTGCTGGCTCTCTACGAGGGGAATATAAACAACCCGGATTGTACTGGCATTCCGGACCTTCCTGCCGTGTATGGGGCCTGTTGCACGTTAAATCATACGTAGTGGTCAAACGTCCTCCCGTTGGTGTGGCATGGAAGTTTGGAGAGGGGGGTGCCAGCTCAGGTGTCGTCCTCGTCATATGACTGAGGTTCAAAATTATGAGGTTCGTCCCACAATAGCCCTCGTGTTGCTTCAAAACAGGACGTTAATATAACTGAAACTGAAACCGGACCTTCCTGCAAATCTGCAATTTTTATGCGGGTGTCAGGGTTGACACTTTTGTTGCGGAGTATGCGAGAAAGTCTAGGGAAGACCACTCCTGGCGGTTTAAACCTGTTACTCACCGTAGATTGAGAATCATTGCATTCGTGTGCTCTGCCCAAAATATCCCATAAATGATTACAGAATAGGAGTTATAGAATTAATAGTAGCTTTTATACATTATTTAAGTTCTTTGAAATTAGTACAAGACACTTGTCAGACACAATTTTGACATAAAATACCACATAAACCAGCGGAAGTGGTCTCCCCTAAACTTTCTCATATACTCCTAATGCATGTAGAGAAAAAATAAGCTAAAAGGCAATAAAAAGAACCCCTAACGTAGTGGAGAACAAAAATAAACAAAACGTCATACCACGATTTTTGAAGGTCATCCATCGCGGAAATGGAATTAGAAGTCGGCGTGATTACCAATTGGGCTGGGTGCAAGATAAATAAAACGAAATCTGCAATTTGAATGGTTTTTTTTTTTTTAATTGATTGACACAAAAATTGGACACAAATCTACCATTAAGGTAAGAAGGCCACATACAGAACTTCATTTATCAAAATAATTTTTTAAAAGAGGATATTGAGTTCAAAAGTATGCGATTATACAGACAGTCAAACCCTTTACGGATTTGGTCCAAAATTTGATACAAACCTAAATTTCTGATGACAAAAATGTGTACCAAATTTTATCCACCTAGCTATTTAAGTTTGTGAGTTATCGCATTCACATTAACATGGACATACAGACTTCCCATGGATAGATTTTGTCCAAACTTTGACAGAAACCTACAAATTATGTGTAAAGACCACATACCAAATTCGATCCCCGTAGCTTTAATAGTTTTTGAGTTATCGTGTTCACAGACAGACATAATTCTAAAATTAGTGTTTTTCGGACTCATGGAGGTCTAAAAAAGTGGAGATTTGTCAAAATCTCGAGTTCGAATTTTTTGACGATTACAATACTTTCTCTTCGTATACGAGAAAGTAAAAAAGGATGATGGAGGACTAGAATGGGAGTTTCATCATCAATAGGTACCGATTGTGAATTTCATATGCAATTGTGAAAAAAAGAGTCTACACCTAGAGGCATCTATTAGATTTTGGAAAAAAATATTTGGAAAAACAAAAATTTGGAAGTCATGAACAGAAAAGTAACATTTGCTACATAATTTTGTAATGTGTCCAATAATTCTAAGACACCTAGACCATAAGCACTCATTCAGCAAACTTTTTAAAAATTTAAGGCAATAATGAAAAATAGATAGCACAAGAAAATTTGTCAGTTATTTGTGTATTTTAGATTAATATTTTTCTACAACTCAATATACAATTGTTTGACCTTAAAAATGTTACAATTCAGAACAGTTATGATGTCATTTAAGCAATGTAAGTGCTCCCTATCATACAAAGTTTACATACAGACAAAAGCAATTTAAACTGCTGTTTTCTGATATCAAGTAGGTACATAATTGAAACAGTTGGAGAAAATATTAATATTTCATCCTTTACAAGAGTGTGCAAAACACAAAACAAATATAAATTCATCCTATTCCAATTACTTGAAAATACTTCAGTTTAAAAAGTTTCTAAAGCTATTACTTTTTTCAATGTGTAAGATTCTTGACTCATAAAAAAAAACTAAATCAAAGATGAAAATAATCATAAGTAATAAAAAAAAAGCCTGAGCACCTTCAGACACACACTAAGTGACAAACTAAAAAAAAAAAAATAATAATGTGACTTATATCATGAAACATAAAAAAGATTAATTGAAAATAAATAATAATAGAAATAGAACAAAAATATTTAAACTAACCAAATATTTTGTTTTTATATGCTTATACAATCATTAAGTTCATGAAAACAAACACTTACTTTGTCCAAAGGCAGTGATACAGTATATCCATTCTTAAAACTGATGTTCACAGCAGGAGTAAATGTCAAAGCTTCATATTTAAACTGCAAATAATGAAGTAATATATTAACATAAACCAGCTGATGAAAAATAACACCCACACACACAAAAAAAAATGTTCAAATTAGTAGACCCTTAAATGTATTTTTTTTTAATGAGAATTCATTTTGAATATTCAAACTATAAGAAATTTATGTAAATAAGACTAATCATTTGATTGTTATGTTATTATCAAGACTTATTATTTCATTACTAAAAAATCACCCGTCATACAATGATGGGTGATTGCCTCTTCATTCGAGAGATTTCTCCGTCAAATTTGTGTGTTTAAATAGATATATATACCTCATTAACCATCTTGCTTCCCTTCATCATTTGCCGTGTTTTTGGGATAGGTTCTTCATTGGTATTCATCGTAAAAAATATATACAAAATATGTACATAAGAATTCAATAACCATGAAATTCTCAGCTTATCAAACTTTAGTCAAAAGTTAAAATTTCAAAGGAATTCTTTTTCGAAATTCTAATCACAACAAAGCACTTCTTTGCTTGTCAAATGTTGTCAAAAAATATTATCAAATTATATCATCACGATTGCAATAAATAATCAGATGCATCATGGCATCCAAACTATATCACGCACATGATATACCACTGACGTGATTTATTACTTTCTATTAAAAAAAGGAAATTAATTTGAAATATATGATTAATATAGTTTAAATTTCTCGGGAACTATTGATCATAGTGAGATAAATTTTATATCAATCAATAGAAAATTTTATTTCCCTACTAGCAGTATGTGCACAGCGTTGCCCGTGGAACTTCAACAAAGTTTTAAAAAAAAAGCCCATAATGACATGAAGTTATGAAAAAAAAAAAAAAAAAAAAAAAAAAAAAGATACACATTATTTGATTTTTCTGCTTATATTTCTTCGTGATAATGAAATTTCAACTGTAGAAAAACAATACAGAGTACGTTAATCCGAAACAATATTAAAAAATTGCAATGTGAAAATGATTATTATACAGCAAATAAAATATGCGAGACATAAACATATTAAGACACTGCCGAAATTAATAATCAGAGTCATTAATTTGAAGGTTATGATGTATCCTGCGCTCTGCGCCATCAGCCAATGAAATTGTGACAATGCATGTTGGGAAGCCTCCGGAGAAACTTCCGCGGGAGTATGCTCGCTAGAGAAAAATATCTTTTAATTAACCACGAAAAAATTAATTTAAAACAAACGGAAAAAGATATTTTAACCGTTCTAGTTTTAAATCCGACAGAAACGTTCCAGTCATAAGCTGAAAAAAATTGAAAATGATAGAGTTATTAGAATGTCGGATGCGAGAATTTTAAGAAATCTGAACTGAAAACTACCATAAAAGTGACTATTTTTAAAAAAATTCTCAAAATTTAGTAAATTAAGCTGGACGTACAAAACAAACTTCATTACAACGGAAATTATTTGCTCTTTCCGATGGTGTATCTATTTTTTTCGTACAATTATTCCAAATCATGCTATTGAGAAATTAGTGCGAAAAATCACCCAAAACAGCACAAAATATTAAATAAAAGTTTTCCTAGACAAAATTTTAAAATTTAAGCTTCCAGGTGTATTGAGTCACCATTACGATTACCTGTGTGCGAAATTTCATAGCTGTAAGTGCGATAGATTCATTGGGACAACGCAGACACACACACACATAAACATTGCTTTTTATAAGTACAGATTTTAGAGCTATTAAATTTGAAATTAGAACGACAATTACTTTTTAAATTTAGAACTACTAAAATTTAGGTGCTCTAACAATGAAATAAAGCTGTTTAATGTCTCACAGTGCTATGGCGCGAATTTTATTGTTGGTGATGTCAGAGCATTACCAGATCAGTGAGAGACAGGTCTGGGCTATTATATCGGTAATGTTCATCATTTGATTATTCTGAATGTAACTTTTTCCTTGGTAACTCCTATGATATTAATTTTATTATTTTTATAACTTCAAATATCATAACGAAAAATTAATAATACCATTTAATGACAGTATAGACTATTTCGATGAAAACAGAAAAAATTTAGAAAACAGGAAAATTGCATTTTGAAACAGTCACTCATAGCAGAGTTGGAAACATTTTGAAAATAAACTGTAGACATCAATACAAAACACACTAGGTTAGTTTAGACATCTTAATATCCCATTTGGAAGCTATTTAAGGGTTATTTTAGGATGAAATTTGTAATTTTGGTCAGATGCCGAGGACGACACCCGAGACGGCACCCCGCACAAACTTCTGCACCACATCAGCAAGATAATGTTTGACCTTCGATAGATTTAACATTCATCAGGCCTGTATACATAGCGGGTCTTTCATGGAATTGGATCTGGAACCCATGAACCTCTAATCCTGAAGGCAAAATTCTGCCTAAAGGCCACTAAAACATGTTAGGATATATATCTTTTGTGGCTAAGAATAGAAAATTTAAAATAAAGAAAAATGTTTCTTGCCTGCTATTTTATCAAAATGTATTAATTGCTGTAATATGCATATTTGTAAGGTAATGTTTAATTGTAAAAGAGCCAGAATTAATCAATTTTTAGTAACAAAAACTAACTTACCTTTTTTCATCTTTATTTGACAATCAAAATCGGACTATTGAGTAAAATTTATAATAACCACAAATACTTGTATTTAAAATCTTTCATGTGTGTTGACACATTAACATAGTTGTATAATTCTAGTGACTAAAATCTTTCTGCCCTGTTTTTTATCAAATAAATATTTCTTACAGTAAATCAAGACCGGGTTGTTTAAACCAATCAGTCATTATTAAAAAAAATTTAAACAAAAAAGAACTGAAAGAGCAATATAGTGTGACACCAAGAAACAAAGTACATATCCACAATAGAATGATTCATACAATCTTATCCTTAATATTGTCTAGCACTTGAACAGCTCTTATAATGCTGGTCAAATGTATGCATTCAAAATTCAAAGCACCATATGAGAGTCAGCTTATGGAATCTAATAAACAATAAATGGCTAGGCAATTTAATTTGGCCATCACCAGATACATAAAAGAAATGTACAGACAGCAGATAAAGGATTAATCGGACTTCAACAACAGTTAAGAACTTAAGAAGTGAGAATAATCAACAACTAGATAATCAACCTACTTTTCCCAATACTGCATCATTCTAATGAAAGCTAGTCAAGAAATAATATCTGATAATGTATGAATGATATCAATAATAATTCAAAACAAACTGACCAGCAGTTCTCAGGCAGTGAATATTAAGATACAGAAAATGGGTGGGTATATTTCAATTTCAGTAATAGTAACACATTTATATGTTGATTCTCGAAAAAGTAACAGAACTGCACGCAAGCTTTCACTCTTAAATTTCATTTATAAATCAATAAGAGAAGGAATAGCAAAATTACAGTCAATGATGGCATAGAAAACTCTTAGACATCAATTTCAGAAATTGTGGATGGATAGACAAAACACCTCCCCATATCCCTGTGCCTACAACTATGTAATAGTTGTAGTTGCTGAATAAGTTGGATGGACATGGGACCAAATGGATAGACAGAACACCGCCCCATGTCCCTGCAACCATTACAGTTGTTGCACAAGTTGGATGGAAATGGAACCAAATGGATAGACAGAACAC
>BGPR01000782.1:267767-293130 GCA_013235015.1 Araneus ventricosus
CATGTCCCTGCAACCATTACAGTTGTTGCACAAGTTGGATGGAAATGGAACCAAATGGATAGACAGAACACTGCCTCATGTCCCTGCAACCATTACAGTTGTTGCATAAGTTGGATGGATATGGGACATTAAATGGATAGACAGCAAATATCACCAATATGATCACAGCTTTACAATATCCCTATAAAGGATGACCAAAGAAATGGCATAAAAGAATTAGGATCCACTAATTTGCTGCAGTGAAACAGAACATCTGTATACAGAAGAAGTTTTGAAGATTGTACAGATCAAGTAAGCTTTCAAAATGGTTCTAAGAACAGAGTTGGTAAATTACAAAACGAGTCAAAATAAATGTTCCGATTCCAAAGCTTTATTCCACAACAGGTATTTGTTGCATTTATATGAAGGATGCTAATTTCAAAAGTTAATATATTCAAGTTTTGGATGCAAGCATAACATATTGTAGCTTAACAAGCAACACCACCCATCTCAATTTTTTGAAATTTCAAAAATACTCAATTTTTTGCAACCAATAGCAAATATTACTAAATATTTTTAACATCTAATATAAACATGACAGCATGTGTTCCTGCCAAATGGAAAAAAAAAGAAATCAAAAACATTTGTTATTGGTTGCGAAAAATTGAGAACTTTCTTTGTCTTTGAAATTTTTTTAAAAATGAGTTGGGTAGAGTAGCTCAGAGTGCGTAGTGAGAAATTGCTGCAAAAATTAAGCACTTTTAAGGACTTTTTAAGCACCTTAGCCAAAAAAATTAAGCACCTTTGTACATGCATGCATATGTCGACTCATGTATTTTCTAAGCATATGATGATTTCTGTTTTATAATAATGCATAGCTTTTATTGAAAATTTAAAAATATATTTTTAAAATTTTATTATTTATTTCCGTATTTGCACAACGTCTTCTATTGTAAAATAAAGGATGTATTTTTGATTCTACAAAAAAAATTAAAAATGATAATGCAAATTGTCATTATCAAAAATTAAATCAACTTTTATAAGATTAACAATAAAAATGTTACCTTTTTCAACATTTCTTAAAATTAACAAATTACCAGTTAACTTGCCCCTTCGGGATAATAATTCCAGTATTTCAATATACAGCGTTACCCATTGTTGAAGCAAAAGGAGGCATAAAAAAGGTCATTAATAGTCCAGTCAATGAAGGGTTTGAAAAAAAAAAACATTAAATCATATAGTTTTGAAAATTGGCACACATGTTCGTGATAATCTCCTGATGAACATACAAAAGTCCCTGGTCCTGAATGATTTAAAGAGCGTAAAATTCCCTACAAAAATATGCTTTTACTTTTCTTCTAGCTTTTATAGTTTCTGAGATAAAAGGTCTCAAAGTTTGCCGCCATCTTGGATTCAATACCCCTTTTTTAAGTGTTTTTTAATATCTAGAAAACTATTTGATTTGCAAATTTGTTGTAATCAGCAAATTAATGAGCGTAAAATTCCCTACAAATTCATGCCTTTATGTTTCTTCTATCTTTAATAGTTTCCGAGATAATGGGTCTCAAAGTTTGCCGCCATCTTAGAATTATCCCCTTTTTCTCAGTTTTTCTTGAATATCTCGAAAATTTAGTTTTCAGATCACACGCGATACAACAAATTAAAGAACGTAAAATTCATTACAAAAGAGTGCTTTTATTTTTGTTCCAGTTTTAATAGTTGCCGAGATAATGGACTTCAAAGTTTGCTACTATCTTTGGATTTCATCCCCCTTTTTAAGTTTTTCTTAAAAATCTCAGAAACTATTAAAACTAAAAGAAAATTAAAAGCACGTATTTGTAGGGAATTTTACGATCATTAATTTGTTGTATTATATGTAAATGAAAATTGAATAGTTTTTGAGAAATTAAAAAAAGACGGGAAAAGAGGGATGAAATTAAAGATGGAGGCAAACTTTGAGATCGATTATCTGAGAAACTATTAGAGGTATAAGAATAATAAATGCATGTATTGGTAGGTAATTTCATGCTCTTTAATTTGTTACATCAATTGTAATTTGAAAACTGAATAGTTTGAGATATTAAAGAAAGACTTTAAAAAAAGGGGATGGAATCCAAGATTGCGGCGCGAGCCGCACCCCCCAGGACCAGGGGCTTTTAGTATGTTTAACAGAAGCCTCTCGTGTACATGTGTACCAATTTTCAAAACTATACGATTTAATGTTTTTTCTCATCCCCATTTTGGGAATCCGTTGACTGGACTATAAGTATTATCATAACGTGTTGACACCCCTGGATCTATCTCACCCAGGATTCCTTCCCGAATTCTTCCCTTTCGTCGATTTTCTTTCTAGATACATCCGGTAAACAAATCTTTATGGCTATGCTTTCGATATCGTATTCAAGGGGAAACCAAAAAAAGAAGAATGTTTTCTTTGCACTTCTCGAGAAAATTAAGCACTTTTTAAGGACCTTTTTCACAAAATTAAGCACTTTTAAGGTGCTTAAAAATGAATTTCAAATTTAAGCACTTTTCATGACACTACACACCCTGTAGCTTCATATGAGATGATGTGTTCAGCTCTATTGCCAGCACCAACAGAAACATGCGACAGAAAATTTTGTAGGAATTGCATTACAGACTTGATGTAAGCCGAGCAACAAAAGGAGCACATGCTGAACATGCTATGCTTGCATTCAAAACTTGAATAGTGTTACAAAGCTATAAAGTTGCTTCCCTGCGATGCTAATCTCGGCGAGAAATTTGGGGACATTGGCGACAAAAGGAATTTTCTAGAAAGACCTTGAACCAGGGTTGTTGATTTTTTTGATTTTTTTCAAAAAAATCGATTTATTTGATTTAAATCGGATTTTTTTTATTTAAATCAAGATTTTTTTGATTTTAATGATTTTTTTAAAATTATATATATATATATATTTAATATTTGTATATTAGATAATGAGGCCTACAGTCATAGAATTATATATATATAACAACATACCAGTCATTAAGCTCTACTTTCTTTTTAAAAAAATTATTTCAAACATGTAACAACTATTTAAAAATATTTGTGAACTAAATATAAAGAATAATATACTTTTGAATATAAGAACAATTTTATTGAGGAAAAATATAATAAAAATTACATTTCCTGACTATATATATATTATTGTATGTTAGAATATATAAAATTTAGATATAGATCTTCTGGTCAAGCAAATTTTGCATAAGTGAGAAGCAGGCTCTCTTTTACATGAATTGCACCAAAGGACTGAAAATCCTGTCCCCCCCCGCCCCCTTTACAAAAATAAGAATTATCCTTCAATCTTGCAAGAACTAAATAGCATACTTTTCTCCTTTCCCCTTTCAAGTATTTGGATTAGGGTTTATTTCACCTTGACCTTGAGAATAGACTACTTCTTACTAAGCATAAAAAATTAAAGAAACCAGTAACTAGGTGACAAGTCACTGAAATTTTCTGAAGTACCTTTTTCTTACCTGGACTCAAAAATGTGTTTTTTAAATATAATTTACACATCAGCCATTCTATGCGCTTGTTATTTATAATAAATAAAGTTTAATATTTATTTAAGCGAGAATTTTAAGAAATCCAAATGGAAAAGAAACATAAAAGTGACTATTTTTCAAAAAATTCTCAAAATTCAGTAAATTACGTTAAACGTAAGAAGCAAACTACATAAGAACAGAAATCGTTCTCCCTTTTCGATAGTGTATCTATTTTTTCGTACAATTCTCCAAAAACATGCTATTGAGAAATTAGAGCAAAAAATCACCCAAAACAACACAAAACATTAAAAAATTTTCTAGATTAAATTTTTAAGGCTTCGATTTGCATTGAGTCACCATCAGCTATGTGCCAAATTTCATGACTATAAGTGTGATATATTTGTCTGGACATCGTGCGTACAAACATTGCCTTTCAAAATTATAGATCATAGTTTAAATTGTGCTATGTAGATGTTTGTATTTCTTTTGGAACATTTGTATGTATAACTTAATTATCTTGCATTTGAGCATAATTGCAATATAAAAACTTTGTTTTCCCCAACACTATTTAGTTTTCTCCAATATTAAAATGAAACTCAATGTATTTTACTACGTTCTTTCTTTGTGAACATGATCCTTACACAATATTTATTTTATAAAAAAGGAGCATCTCATACTTTGCATTTTATTGTGTTGCTCATTAGTTTTATTTAAAATCTTATTTGCTTGTTTTCTCAAAAATAAAGATATGGAAAGTACTCTAGTTACATCAATTAAATGAAATATTTTTTTATGATTTATATATTCTTTCTTTAAATATACATTTAAAAATATTTTAAAATCACTATTTAAAGATATATGGACAATTTTATTTCATTAAAGCAGATTAACTTGATATTTAAAATAAAGTGATTTAAATCAATGATTTTTTTTAAAAAAATCAGTTGATTTAAATCGCGATTTAAATCAGTGATTTTAATCAACTGATTTAAATTGCCGCAACCCTGCCTTGAACTGTCAACCTATTTCTACTGGCGTAATGAACTTTCTGGAGATTACATCACTTCATACGTAATGACATCACTTCCTGTTGAAAAAGTATAAAAGCAAGCTCTCAAGCCAAGAGGAGTTAGTTGGATTTCGATTAGCAAGCAAGCTGGTGAGCTGCTGAGCACTGTGTTGAGATTTAATGGTAATCTCTGTTGTGAATTTTTACAAGTGCTGTTTTAATACTTGTGTTACGTTTCTTTGCTTAGAATATTTATAAAATAAAGAGCTTTATTCTTTTAATCCTGCTGATTGGACTACATTCACGTACAACCACAAGACAATTTTGTCACAATATTACCTCTTGGAAAATACATCTTTTAAATAATTAGCAACTACCTGGGGCACAGTAAAGCTTTAAAATCCGGACATTCGTTTCGACTCATCCTGCACAAGTCTTGAAGATAATTATATATATATATTCTCAACTGCAATCGTACATACCTGAAAACTGGTTCAGTAACTTTCCAGTATCGTGAAGTAAACACTGAACTCTAAATAAGATATAGATGCACTTACCTTTCAGATAAGCGATAAAAAAAATCGCTTTCCTTGGATATAGGAGGATAAAACAATTATCCTCCATTATTCTGACCATATCAAATTAAAATATATCTGAGTGGAAGGAAGTTTGAATACCTTATTTTTTAGAAAAAATTCTTGGCACAAAACTAAAAATTAGGAGCTTGAAATAATGATGTCAAGTATTCCTGGAAGTGCAGTAATATGGAACCACTGTTAAAAAAATAATATATGAAGCACTACAATAAAAGTATGAAGTTTACAAAAGAAATATTAAGCCAGCTACCAAAAGAAAATTTGAATACTGTTACCAAAAAATAAAATAAAAAACCCTAAAGAAAAATGGGGTGGATGTTTTCGAATTATTAATATTTTGCTTTCAAATAGTTCAATATTTTGTATCTGTTAAGATATCTAATTAAACTGAATGGAAAAATGTCTAAATTGATTAAAACACAATAGTACAATTGATCAAATCAGTCAGGAAATTATAAAAACTGCTAAAAACTATAAAAAAGTTTAATTATTCATAGCTATGAAGAATTTTAATCATAATTTAGTAATTATATATGAATGATTATGTAAAAGAACTTCATTACTGTATAGTTTACAAATTTCTTTTAAAACTAAGTTTAGAATAAAATACAAATGTAGCAGTAAAAACTTGTCAAAAATCAGGGAGTTGTTGTGGTAGAGTGCCTTTAGATACATAGGAAAAGTATTGAGTGCTTGGATAAAATTTTGAAGCAATGTTTCATCCAATGAAACATTTCCCTAACAAAGGTTTTCGATAGTGTCTATAAATAGGGAAATAATACAACATACAGATTTTAGAAATTTGGAAATAGTTGTGCAGAAATAGTGTTGATAACTGAAATTAAACAGAGGAATTTTACACATACAAAATTAAAGTAGAGAAGAACTTTTTGACAAGAATTTTTCAACAACCATATATTTCAAACCAATATAATAATTTAAAAAAAGTAAAGTTCAGTTTTTACTGTAAGATATATGAATTCAAAATAAATTTTCATAACTTTATTTTATTTGAATGAAAGCCAATTCTTAGTAGAAGTATTCAAATAATAAAAAAAAACCATAAATTTTCATATGAATATTCTTAGTGCTTGCAAATAAAATAATAAATTAAATAAGAACCAAAAAAATTCATGACTACATAGTTATAATTACAAAAAAAAATATTACATGTATACATTATATTTAAATCTGTTTCGGAAAATGGTAATAAATATCATTATGAAAGGTTTTGAATTTATTAGTATACACTTGTATTTCCAGAAATCAATAAAATAGTCTTTTGTCATAAAAGTAAAGCTGTATGTTTTATAAATCAAAAGCAGTAAAATTTGAATATTGACAAAATTAGAAATGTAACATCACAATTTTTGCTTCCAGTTTTCAAAGCAGGTATAAAAAAATTATTTGCCTATGAAAGCAGTGTGAATATATTTTCATACATATTTATACTTAAAATAAAGCACTTAAATAGTCAACAACAAAGAAGATGGAAAAAAACTGAATAATTTAAATCACTTTTTAAGCAATAAGTCATTTTCTAAAAACAAAAATTTTCTGAAAGCAGATTGTTACATTGTATGAATACTCATAATTTAGACCTATATGTAATAGTATATTATGTTGAATTGAATATAAGTTATTAGTAATAAACTGTCTTACTTGACTTGAATTATGCTGGGAGCTGTGGTATTTGTTTAATAACCTGAATGCACATTCAACAACACCATCCATACCAGATGACAAAGTATGATGTAAGCCATTTGCTAATTCCAATTCGGAAAATGCCATTTTAATGTTCACAAGACTTTTGTCTATATTTTCAAAACTCTGAAGAATCTTCAAAGCCTACACAAAACATATACCTTGTGAAATTAAAATTTCATAAACAAATTTTTAACTTGCATCTAATTTTCATAAAAAAAAAAGCAAACACATAAAAGTAAAAGAATAAAAGTAATGACTTAAATTCAGTCAAAAAAGTTACACAAACAAGAATTTAAGTTAACTCTTTGTAGATGGCACTTGAATTTATTTCTAGTAATATCATTTCCACTGTCCAAAACCTTTTCAATATCATCTCACAAATTCGATATTAAATTAAATTTGTTATTGCTGATGCAAGCATCAGTATCTTTATCTTTTAGACATTGTATACATAAAAATATAAAATCTGGAAATGGAAAACTTGCAAGCATAAATAAATTGCTATACAAATTAGACACTTTATTAGCTTTGGTAAGAGGTATTGATTGTCTAAAGAGAAGTTTATGCTAAGCTGTTCCTAATCAAGTATTTATCAATCTCAAATTTGTTAATGAAGCCCGAATCTCTTTCAACAAGCTGCATACTATTAGGATTCACTTTAGAAGGAGCAGGGGCCCTGTTGGAAACGATTTTGGTCAGTACTGGTTTCCAACTCATTGCCCCCAAATCTGTACAGGGTTCATACTCATTTCCTTAAAAGAAAATCAAGGACTTTTAAGGACTAAAAAAAATAAAAAATAAGGACCTCTAAATTGAATAAACTTAAAGAATTGTCACACGCATTTTTAAATAAAATGTCTCATTTTTGCAAATTCAACCTATTAGATCATAAAGTATAATATAAAACATAGAAGATACATTACAAATTGAACACGACAAAAACTCTTAAAAATATGAGTTAATAAATTGATGAAAAAAAAAAAACCCATGAAACTGGTAATCAAATATCTTTTAATTCCAGACTTTTTTCATTCAATTTTACATCCAAGGTATTTATTTTAATTTTTTTTTCAGTAATTGTTTTTCTTAGTTCATGCGATCGAATAAATAAATTTATGTCCTTTGACTTTTCAGCCTCATTAGCTAAATCATTTGCTGCCCCATTTGTTTGGTGTATTTGGTTTGGAACATTTTCTGTTGTTTTAAAAAATCTATTTCTTCCTAGAGCTTTTCGTTTCAGTCTTTTCTTTGGATTTTTCACTTTCTAAACACTGCATGTATTTTGCTCTAGCTGAGGTGGCAAAAAGTAAGGACTTTAAAGGACTTTTTAAAAATGGGCCATAAAAATAAGGATTTGTAAGGACTAAATGTAAAAGTAAGGACTTTTAAGGACTTGTACGAACCCTGCTGTAGAATCATAAGAATATGTTTAAAAAGCCCGTTTTTGTTGTAGACTGTTAATCTCTGAGGTAGAATGGGAAACAAAATTTGTGTCTAAAGTGAATAAACAAATTGAACAGATATTTGAGCATTTTAATATAAAACTGCGTACATGTCAGCCGGCAAACAAACAAAATTTGTATACCACTTTTGAAAAGTACAATGTGAATATATCACTTGTTTTAGTGACTTTGAAATGATTACAGAGCTATCCTTATTTTTGTCCCCAAAAAAGAATGTGCTGTTGGGAATAAATTATCCTTTTTTTTAGTCTTCTAAAGTTCACTTAATTTTTATAAACTATACACGAGTCATATCATTCTTGCCTTTTATTTTATGTGAAAGGTTTTTTTCCCCCTCGCTTTTCTCTAGAATTTTATCTAAATCTAAACTCCAGCTAATTTCAGATTCAACAGGCATAATTTCCATATCAAATGTTCTTGCTAAATTGATGATCTCCAATAAATTTTGATCAATTTCAGTTTGAGCAAAGTCCTTTATCGAAATGATACAGTCAATGGAATTACTTTATTTCTTGATTTTAATGTCAATATGAACTGATAAATTTTACTTACCTGTATTTGCAAAGTTTTAACAATATTTATTTCCCTTTTCTCAGAACTTTTTATAATGAGTTGACATAGAGCAAGTGCATTTGGTTTTTGTAAAATGAAATCACCATGGTTCCTTCCAATAGGCGCAAGTGGGAGAAATCGGTCCATTCGACTAAAAACCGGCACTGTATACTGCGAGATGGGATTACTCGCCTTATTGCTTAAAACTGATAAATATTTATTGACAGCTAGTGGCAGCTCGTCAGCTCAGAAGCAAGCAGTATACTGCAAACATTTTATAGACCTAAGTTGTATGATATTTTGTGCTGATTATTTTGGTATATAATGATACATACTAAAATTTGATAGTTTTTGAGTTATAAGCAAAAAACTGGAGATTTTTTTTTTTAATGTTTTTTTGCTATAACTAAAATTCCAACAAAAATTATTGGTGGCAAACCTCAGATTCATAATCAGCACAGGAAAAAACATAAAGAAGCAAAAAGTTACAACTCCTCTAGAATTGGATTTAAGAAAATGACTTGACTGAACTACTGAGAAAAAGTGAAAAAGAGACAAATGAGGAAGTCATGCCAAATGAGAGCTGAAAGAAATGCAGCTCAAATGAATGCAATTTCAAACAGAGGAAGGGTTGCCTTTCTCCCGCTTCACGTTGCTCTTTATGTTAATATCGGGTCCGTAGGAGGGGCAAAACTTGATGCAGTTCTGGTCTGCCTCTCTCTCTTAATTCTTGACTGATTTTCCATATTCTTTTACATTTTTTATTATCAGGGATGAGATTGGCAAAAAAAAGCAAAAAGACTGAAATCATACGCGAGCAAAACATTTGTACCATAATTTATACGCGAAAGATGTTTTAAGAAGTAAAACATCAGAACACATAATATGATGAAAATATTACACTATAATAATTAATAACTTAATTATTTATAATTCAGTATGTATAAATAAGAAAAAGAATATTAAATTATTATTAAATCATTCACATTAAAAGTTAACAAACAAGTTTAACACATCATCAGGTGCATCAGAAAATACAAAATTAGACATTAAAACATTTACCACCTGTACATCACAGCAATTTTATTTCTTTGTCTTGGTACGCCCTACAAGATGACCTTAAGTTTACAAATAATTTTTTTTTCCAACATGTTCATGCAAAAAAACCTTTTATTTATTTATTTATTTTTTTTTTTTGCAAAATATGCCACAGAGGTTTTGTTTTCAGCAAAAAGGTGGTATTTAATAATTGAATGGCACTGAATGTTGGAATGTTCATCCTTATAGAGCTTGCCGATATAATGTTGATTCATCAGTAGAGGATGAATCAGCTAGTTTCCTAGCCGGTGGAGTTGAGCCGCACGGTCGAGCATATTTTCCCAGAATTTTCTTTTGAAAACGGAAGATAGGAAGGTTTCTTTTCTTTGTGTGAAAGCGGAATTTTCGGAAGAAAAAGCAAATTTTTGCGGTAAAATAATAATAAACGGAATTTTGAGAGAAAAAAGCGGAAATTCTTCAAAATAACAAAAAAGCGGAAGAATCTCATCCCTGTATTACTTATTTGCCATTTTCGTTGATCACTGAATTCTCACAGTGGAAAAGTAAGCCAATTAGAATAAAAAGGAAAACACCACCCCCCCCCACCACTCCCCCGGGGGGGGGAGGACTGCAGCTCTGCTAGACAAGCTGCCACTGTTGACAGCTATATGCCAACGTCCATCGAAAACAGAAAAAATATCTACAAAGAGTTAACTTATATTCTTGGAATAATTTTTACAGAAAACATTCAAATTACTAAATGGAATTTTAAAAGTCGGTATAGCTTACATTAATGGTAAGTTCTGGAACATTTTTATTCAAAGCTTCCACTACCAGCATCAGCACTAGAGATAAGTTGGGTATCAACAGTCTTGAGTCACAGCTGCTTAAAATTGTAATGCTTACTTGTAACGCAAGATTTGAGAAATCAGGATTCGTCGATATTTTGTACCAAAAGTGCAGAACTTTAAAAAGACAAAAAACATATTCTGTTAACTTACAAATTTGCAAACCAAAGATAACAGAATAAATTGCAAACAATTGTAAGTAGTCCAAAATCAATTAAACAAGATCTAAAAAATGCTATTCATCACTGGTTCAAAACTTTTCAATAAAAATTATTGCGATTACGAAAATTATTTATTTGTTACCCATTACACACTTTCTTGTAGAACATATATACAAAAATTTTTTCTTTCTACATACAAATGTATATGATTTTTTTTAACACTAAAAAGGAATTATAGGTGAGCAAAGTGTCGAAAGTTTTGTTCTAGAACATGATGCAAATATTTTATTGAAGTAAAATATGCTTTTTATATGTATTAGTATGTTTCCATTTGATTTTAAGGATACATAATCTATACTTATAAAAGGCAATGTTTGTGTGTGTGTGTGCGAGCAATGTCCAGACAAATCTATCGCACTTACAGACTTGAAATTTGGCACACAGGTAGTCGTAATGGTGACTCAATGCACCTCCAAGCCCGAATTTTAAAATTTAATCTAAAATATTTTTTATTTAATGTTTTGTGTTATTTTTGGTCATTTACGATATATATTTTCGCATTACATTTTTTCTGATAATCTTAAGAAGAAAATAGATACATTATCGGAAAGAACAAATCATGTCCGTTCTAATGAAGTTTGTTTTGAACTTCTAACTTAATTCAATGAATTTTGAGAAATTTTTAAAAAATAGTCCCTTTTCTCTGAAATTTTTCCTTCTACTTTCTTACTTTTGCACATCCAATGTTCTAATAACGCTATCATTGCAATTCTTTTTAAGGTAGTAAATTGAATATTTCTGCCTGATTTAAAACAAGAACGATTAAAATATCTTTTTTCTATGATTTTAAATTAATTTTTTTCCGCGATGGGATCAGAGAATTTTTCTCGAATGAAGGACATGAAGAACCAAACGGAAAATGCCAGTTTCGCCCTGGTTACACCATCTGGCGGAAAAAATTAGAGCGAGAGCAGAGAAATAATTAATGACTTGACCCGTGATTTATTCCCTGTTTACATTTTGCTCGGAATAATTTAAAACCATTTCGCTGGATTCAGTGGTTTAGTCGTAAATCAAGCAATGCCAGAACGTTTTGGTCGATATTATTGGAGGGGAGCATAATGGAGAGGGATATAGGGAGGGTATAATTAGGGAATCGCGTCACAATAAAGATTTTTTTTTACATTTCAAATGTGTAATTATTTTATCTAGGTATTGAAATCGTTAAATTCTGAAATGTCAATACTGAAATAAAGCAAATTTTACAGATATATATTCTTGATTAAACATAAACATTATGCATACTGCACCTCAAAGCATGATTATAATAAAGATGTGAAAGTATAATTTTTTTTTAAAGTAAGTTCATTTCGTTATAAAAAAATCAAGTAATATCAAAGTAAAATCATTACAATAATAAATCTAAACTTATAAAAGGAAGTGTTTGTGTGTCATTCTGGGCTTTTTTTTTCATTTTGTTGTTGTACCACGGGCAACGCCGTGCGTGTCCTGCCAGTAATATATACAACTAGCTGATCCCGCACAGATCTTCTGCGCTCCATTATATGCACGCCATGCATTTTTAGCCAAGCTGGCTCATTCTGGTTCCTCACGCTTCAACTGCCCAAAAATACAGCGTGCATCAACTATCATCAAGACAAAAAAGTGATGTGAAACTTAAGCTACAATTAAGACTATTTTCGTGTTCAATTAAGACTTTTTGTTAGATGCCTATTTCTGTCAACAGTATTTCTTTTAGATCTCCTTTCCTCTGACTGAATTGAGGTTTCAGTGACTCGGCGAGCCCTCTTCCGAGCATTTCTAATTATATTTTGAAGCTCCATTAAAAATCTAAGCGAAAGATGAAAAAACATTCAACTAAACAGACTGAAAGGGTACTTACGTATTAACGCCACTGAGGCCACAGATTGGCGGTAATGCGCCAATAAAGAGCAATCTTGTTTACAAAAACCGCCAAATTGGCAGCACTTAAAAATCGCCAAATAGGCGTTAATACGTAAGTACAAAAACCGCCAAATTGGCGGCACTTAAAAACCGCCAAATTGGCGCTAATACGTAAGTACAAAAACCGCCAAATTGGAGCCACTTAAAAACCGCCAAATTGGGGGCACTTAAAAACCTCCAAATTTGGGGCACTTAAAAACCGCCAAATCTGTAGCTGCGGTGGCGTTGGCGGCACTTAAAAACCGCCAAATTGGCGTTAATACGCAAGTATAAAAACCGCCAAATTAAGCAGCACTTAAAAATCGCCAAATCTGTAGCCTCGGTGGCGTTAATACGTAAGTACCACTGAAAGTTTGTACGCCGGTTTGTTTACATTTAACTGTTGCCATTCAACAATAAGTAGTAAGTTCGATTTCTGTGCCACTCATGTTAGCGTTTTATATATAAAGATTTAAAACCATGCTTACTTTGTATGAAAGATGGCAAGCTTGAAAGTAGAGATCTGCCAATATCGGTTTCTGTATCGTCAGCCTTGACAGCTAAGAACAGTAGATGGATCACTTTCAAGAAATTACAGGGTTCCTTTGCAGCTGGTGCCAGTTCCATGCACTTTTCAATCATGGGCAAAAGGTAAATCTGTTCAAACAGTAAATCATAATGCTTTCAGGAATGTCATGTATTTTCCCCAAAACCAATTTGATTTTCAACAACTTGATATTTGTGAAAATAGTTTTAATTTTTAAAACAAAATTCAAATAATTTTTAAAGTTATTGATGAAAGATGAAATACATTTTCAAGAAAGAAAGCAAAAAATGAAAGTTGTGGAATTCTGATTTTTGTTTATTTTTAAACCTTACAAAGAAAGAATTTTTTTTCAGTCTTACAAATTAATCTACTTCATAGTCCTTAATTTTAAGGCTGTTTTGCAGGGTAGTTTTTTTTCCTTAACAAAGGAAAGCTTACTTCTAGTATTTCTTCTTTTGCATCAAATTTCATCAAAGAGACCACAACATCATGCAGCACAGAAAATAAGGCAGGGCTCTTCTCCTTATTGTCTGAAAGACACACATATACAAAATTTTAACATTTTTTAAAAATTTTTTTATGCCAGTTTGTTATTAATTCTTACAGACCATACCTTGATTAAGCAGACAAACTGATTTCTTCTTTAATAATGCATCACTATAAAAATAAAACTTAACTTCTAAATTTCTGCAGTCAATTTATAGGAAAGTACTAAAAACTAAGTCAAAGTTTTTGGATATCTACACTTTCAGAAAACTTACCAAATTCTTATAATTTTTCAAAAAAAAAAGGTTGTTTTTAAGATAAAATGTTTTGCACTATGTCATCTTAGAAGTCTTTAACAAAAATAACAAAATCCTTAGAATATGTTTTCTAAATCAAAATAACTATTTTCAAGAAAAAAATTAATTTTGAAAATAACTTGTTAATGAAAATGATATTTAAGTCTTAAGTTTTCTAAAGGAAATTATTTCGCTGTCTCTGTAAAGTTATTGCATTTCTTGAAAAACTATTCATTCACTCATTATTATCTATGAATTAACTGACATAGGTAGAAAGTAGTCTAAAATGCAGAAAAGTGTTCTGGAAAGTTCAAAGCATAACAAGAGGGGAAATCACAAAACTATTTTTATACCAAAATATATATTAAACTTCTGAGCGGCACAAACATCTTTTTCCATTTTTCATGTTCAGTTCAAAAGCAGATAGCTTGTATTTATATGTATATTTTCTTAAACAACAATGGATAAAGTATTCTTAAGCTTTCAAAGATATAATTAAATACAAAAAAAGATCGATTCATTTCCTTTACAAGATGATTTTTCTTACCTGATAGCTAAAAGTTCAAAATAATTGGGCGCTCAGAGGGTTAAACTTCCCAAGACTAAACACTGTGGAAGAATATGTTACTTTAAGGTGGAAGACATAGTTAATTGAACTGAAATCAAAATGACTTAGTCATTTAATACCTATAACCAATTTAAATCATATGTAAAAATCCCAACAGTATTTGACATGCATTTACATAATATTAAATTCTGTGATTTGGAACACCTGTAAATAGTTTGGTATTTTTTTTTTTTAAATCGGCACATTTCAAGGTAAAATAATTATCTATGGGTCTGTATAAATCAAAAACTCATTTTATTTAAATGTTAAAAATAAAGTGTAACAGAGGAGATGTCTTATGAATTTTTACTTCAATGTGGCACATTATTAGTTATCTATATATATAAAAGAGGAAAGTGTTCGTTCGTTTTTTGGTTCTTTATGCACGTCCACACCGATGGACTTACAGCAACCAAATTTGGCATAGTGATGGATTAGCACAAGAAGGAGCTAACGCCATAAAAATTATTTTAAAATTCGAATTAGATTTTTATTTATTTAATTAAATACCAAAAATTAATCTATTTTTAGACTTTTCGCCAATAACTTCTGAAATACTTACGGAACAAAAATTATTTTCACACCACTTTAAAGAGCAAAAAATTATCTTTTTAATGATACCAATTTAATTGTTGTACAATTTTTTTCTCCAACTGTAATTAACGTTTCAAAATTCATTTTAAACCGCAATTTGTAACAATGTTTTCTATTGTTATAAAATCAAATTTATTGTTTCATCAAATCCTTTATTGACGTGTTTTTACGACTGTTAAAGTTAAGAAAATGTTGCTTTCTTTGGTCAAGATAGATTTCTTACTTCTGCTGTTATTTTGTAGAATGCACTTAACTTAGATTTTTATTTTGTAGTTTTTAATGTGCACTCAAATTTCCAATTGTGTTAATTTAGTTACTATGCAATGTTTCGTTCAAATTTCACAAACTTTTGCATGATCCTAATCAGTGTGCAAAGGAGTAGTGACCGGGGAGCAAGTGAAGTATATATGTTGCAGATTTCAGCTTTAGGGGTGCCATGGAGACAAAACATTACTGCATTTATGCCAGTTTTTAAAACAAAATATGATTAGGGGGTTTAAAAATAATACGAGGCCCCGAGGGCCATTTGCGCTTTCTAAGCAAATGATGACTGGGTAAAAAAAAAATCATATTCCCTGGGTGCCGCTTACCCATGCTGCACCACTGACCATGTTGACAACAAGTCAATATGTTTGTGCCACTTTTTTAAGCCAAATACAATAAGGAGCCAAAAATACCATGTCCAGGGCGCTGTTTAGGGAAGTTAAGCCTCTTATGATGAGGGGGGAGAGGAGAAAAATCATAATATGACGCGAGCGCCCCTGCTATGCCACTATTAGTATGATAAGTCATTAAAGGTTAATCGAGTCCCATTCAGAGAGGGCCCAAGAAGAAAAAGGAGGAATGATGCTTCTGGTCAGGCACACAAACACCAAAAAGAAGAGAATGGGGAGCCATAAAAAGCATGATATGAAGTATTTTTGTTGTCTCAGTAGCAATGATGGGGATGGGAAGATGGAATTCCAAGGGTTTTCAAATTCATTTGGAAGTGGTTCAAAGTATGGACACAAAAAGAAGAGATTAGTTTAGCTGCTGGCCAAGAGGTCAGAGACACAGGAGAGGGAAAAAGAAAATTAATGAAAGACGTTACAGTGAAAAACTGTTTAATTAAGTTTAAAGTGTTATAAGTACTTAGACTTGAAAATATTTCTATTTCGAGCAACTCCGGGTAAATAAGCTAGTGCTACAATAAAATATCATTTGTCAAAGGTGACCATTCTGTTGTTTAAAGTTAGAATTGGTAGTACTGTTATAATACGCAATACCAATGATACATCATTGTAGTTATATTTGAATTTTCAATCCACCAGACCATGTTATAAAAACACATTGACAAGATAAACATGCACGTCAGTTTCTTTTTCAATTTCAGTTACTTGGCTAACAAATTCAACTAGTCTTTTTTCCCCCTTGTACTTAAACAATTGCAAAATTGTCAACAGTTAAATCAGCATGAAGAACTTTGATTTTTTGTAGATTTATTCATGGTAACCTCAAAAATAAAATTCTACACCTTTTTCAGTGGACACAGATGCATAAGAAATAAGGTAATTTTGTAGGATGTTCACACAATCAATCCGTTGTATATGTGATTTACCTTTTATATTTAGAACTCATTCCTCAAAGGCGGTAATGACCCTTTCAGTATCCTCTTTTGGACAATAGGATACCTTCTACTCCATTGCAAATGGAAATTTCACATTCAGCAAATCATTTGGTAAAGGGGCGCTTTTTATTTTTTACACTATTTCTCTGTTCAGAACCCTTTTTATAGTGTCTTCTCCTACTCCATTGACTGCACCCTTATAATGACTTGTGGCAAAAAAAAATTACAGTTGACTTTACGGAATGAAAATGCGATATTGCAAAGTGTGTATTTTCGCTTGAATTGGCACGGCCCATCACTAATTTACTACTAGATTTTTTCCAACATAGGACATTAAGAAACAGAATTTCATTATAAGTGTGCATGGCATACTTGTTATGTTGCATTTAGTCATTGGTTATGCAGGAGTGGTGTCAGAGGGGGGACCGAGGGAGCCAGGGTCCCCTATTGGGGATGCTGTGCCTCCTGTCGAGGAAAATCTTTGTAAGGGGTATTCAACTGTAGTTGATAAATAATAATCTGGTGAAAATTTCAGACCAATTTCATTACACCCTCCCTCTGTTGGGCAAACTCCAGGATCATTCCTATGGTATGACGTAACTTATAATTACTTTTTCTTCCATACAATGACATTTAGGAAGCCAATCTATAGCAAATGTACAAAGAGTACTGCTTGTGAGCCCAGTGCCTAATGGATCTCATTTTGAGTTTGGAAAGTAAAGTTCTCATCAAAGACTACTAGTAAAACACACTTGGTTGGATTCTGACTAAGCTGCTTAAAGTAATCAGATTGTGCTGACTTTTTGTAGAAGTGCAATACGAATTTTTCCAACTGCTTTTCAAGTTCCTCAGTTACATCGGACAATGTGCCCTCATTTAAAAATCTAACACCTTCTTTGTCTTTTTGTCTTCTTCCACTGATACCACTTAAAGAGTTCTTCTGATACATCTGCAGGAGTTGCTTTCATGAACTAATTCAAAAGGGAATTATTCTTGTATTTATGACCAGTATTTTTCACATAGGCAAGTGAGCGATTGCCGCAAGTGCAGCAATTCCATGTGATCATTAGGCAAACAGCCATGCGCTTTCAAAAATAAAGTCACATATTTATGAAGAGCACATACACACACATTATTTGGTGTTTCACCTATAACAAAATTATTACAAAGCATGATTGTTCTAATAAATTTGATTGTAAATATTACTTCTTAAGTTGAAAACTTTTTTTAATATATTGAATGAAAAAACTTTTAAAAATTTGTAAGAGAGGGGACAAATATATAATTGGAAAAACTTTATTGTTAAAATATAAGATAAAAGTTCTTGTACGAAGACAATCATTGGACAGTTATACCACTTAGCAACAATATAGCTTACTGTATATAAATAAGAAAATTATATAAAATCATCACATTTGCAATAATTTTTGTTCCTTTAGAAGCAACATTTTTGATGTATTAAATCATAATCTTAAATGTCCTTTATTCATCAAAAATTTTAAATGTAACTATACGCAACTCCAAAAAATAACCATTCAATTCATAAGCAACAGTGAATGTCCTTCAAAATGATGCCAAACACTAAGATATTGCTTAAAACTGGTAAAATCCCATGCTGGTTTCAGTTGGCATGGAATTCTACTTCTATAATCTAAATAAAATGGTTTAAAAAAATTATTCATACATAACAAAAGCCAAGTTTATCAGAA
This sequence comes from Araneus ventricosus, assembly GCA_013235015.1. Taxonomy (NCBI): domain Eukaryota; kingdom Metazoa; phylum Arthropoda; class Arachnida; order Araneae; family Araneidae; genus Araneus; species Araneus ventricosus. The sequence continues at coordinate 286,417 of BGPR01000782.1, forward strand.
ATCCTTACCAAAATCTTCTAATTGTTTTAAAACAAAATCTAGAAACACTGCAATAAGCTCTCCTGATGAAGAATTTAACAGGAGAATTTGTATGAAGACCTGAAATTAAAAATATAATCAATACATTCGATGGAAAAATAGAACAATTTAAGTGCATAAAAACAAAAGAATAATTTAGTATTTTTAAATTAAGAAACAAAAGTGCAAGAATTTGAGATTTTCTTTTTCAATTTAACCCTTCAAAGGCCCATTTTTTTCTAGTAGCTGCATAATAACATAACTTTCGGATTGAGATTAATTTAATAAAAGAAATTCATTTAGCTTATTGAACGACATTAATTTTTATTAATTAATTACCAAGTCAAGACACTTCGTGATGGTTTGAGATATGAAATTTGAACAACTAGGTTTTTATTTCATTGAAAATTTGGCTTACATCAACTGAAAAAATTGCATTTAAAAATTGATGAATTTGGTGGTAAGCCACAGCCTTAGAAAGGGTTATAGTTTCAGTCTTCTAGGATTCAAAATGAAAAGTAATAGGAATGTACTGATAAAACACTGGAAGCATTTATATACAAAAACTTCACTATTTGAATACTAGATGGTAAAATTATATTTTTACTTTCTCATATACGAAGTATACAAAGAGAAAGTATTGTAATCGGCAAAAAATTCGAACTCGAGATTTTGACGAATCTCCACGTTTTAGACCTCTACGAGTCCGAAAAACACAATTTTGGAATCATGTTTGTCTGTCTGTGAACACGATAACTCGAAAACTATTAGAGCTACGGGGATGAAATTTCGTATATAGTCTTTAAACATAATTTGTAGACTTCTATCAAATTTTGGATGAAATCCGTCAATGGGAAGTCTGTCTATCTGTATGTTCGCGGTCATGTGAATGCTATAACTCAAAAACTTGAATAGCTAGATGGATAAAATTTGGTACACAGTTTTATCGTCATGAATGTAAGTCCGTATAAAATTTTGGGCCAAATCCGTCAATAAGGGGCATTCAAATTGCATATTCAATTTCTTTTAATCCGATTCTTATGCGCAAAGTACTGGTAGCAATCTGTTATTGTTGTAAATTTTATTTACAACAAAAAATAATGTTTTCAAACATAAATTGTAACAATTTTTTATTGTTGTAAATCAAACCGATCTCATTATTTCAGCAAATCATTTATTTACGCGCTTTTGCAATTGTTACGGTTGTGGTAGTATAAATTGTTTTCTTGGGAATTCAATTCCAAAGCAGAATTTTTGCTTTAGTATTCATTGCATTGCCTATTTTATCGCACCTGCTTCAAAGTAATATTTTTTTTGAAACGTGGCAACAGATATTTGATTTCATGTTTGTTTGTTTCACTTTCTCGTATACGAAGTATACAGAGAGAAAGTATTGTAATCGTCAAAAAAAAATTCGAACTCGAGATTTTGACAAATCTCCACTTAGAAAGTATACGAGAAAGTTTAGGGGAGACCACTCTCGCTGGTTATTGTTCAGTGTTGGAACACAGCTATAAATTAGATTACACTCAGTGCGACAGCACTCAGTACAAAGAAAGTTGCAATTAATTGCATCACTAAGAAAATGACATAACACGTGTTCAGCATCCCCGAGAAGAAATTTTTATAAGTCTTTAGAGAAAAAACATTTTATGGTGACTTTTCCCATTTGGTTTTATATCAAAGCTAGGATAATTTGGGCAGTAGACACGATGACAGTGGATCACACAGAGTAAAACTGCTAAAGAGTGCTCATGAATTTTCTAGATTTTTTAGCCAACATTTTTAATGCAATTTCATGCTCCAGAGCTGGCTTATTGTTCAAATATGTTTAGTTTTTACATTCAGTTATTTTGAAACTTAATTAAATGTTTGTTTGGAACATTTCTGTTTCTAATTTCAGGTCTTAATCAAGATTCACTTCATGTATATTAGTGTGTTTTAGGTTTGTAGAGGGAGCTCCATGGAATTCAAATTTTGTTTTAAGTGTTTATGCACTTAAAACAAAATTTGAATTCATTAATTTAACCTTCCAGCAGGCGAGCTAAAATTTTTTACACGAGCGAGAGCGTGTCGTGTAAAAAATTTATTACTTCAAAAATACTTTTTAAGACACAATAAGTTTCTTAATTTAATAATAATAGTAATTAAGAGACCCATCAGAAAAGCAAATGTTTTCATCAAGAGTGAAAATTAATTTTTATATTATTTGCAAAATCTACAATTATACAGAAATCGGAGAAAGCAATTAGATTTAATACTATTATTTTCTAAAAAAGGTATAAGCAATATATAATAAAAATAGTATAATACCAAATAAGATTGTACAACAAAGACTTTCTTCTTAGTTTCTTATCATTGTCCTTGCATTCAGAACTTTGAACTTTTGCCAAAGAGTGATGCTTACAAGTACACTACATAGTGCACCTACTGTATTTCAAGGATTTTGATCATTGTTTTCTTTCAAACACAAACCACAAGCTCTTTTTCTCAATGCTGGTTGCATTTCACTTACTTTTTCAGGTTGGGATGCATAAATTAGATTTAAAGACATGGTAATGTCATATGGCGATGATCAGATTTTTTGGGCTCGAGTAGTGAGGCATTTTCATAAGACTGAGGGTTTTCAAGAAAATTCTCCGGCTTGGTGGATTATTGGCAGACTTATTACATATTGAACATTTTTGACAATGTAAAATGAAATATTAAATCGCTGTAATGTGCACTGGATATATAATTATCAAACTGAAACTGTACGACGTGAAATTTTTTTTCAAATACACGAGTGGGCGCGCCTCGTAATTTTTATGACAGAAGCATGAAACAGTACGAAACCACCTTGAAACTCGGACAAACCCATTTAATCCTGAAGAGAAGAGTCTCATGAAGGAATAGCAATGGCCTTCAGACAGTTTTGACTCCGAATGTGAGAACAGGGCATGAAAATTCCCGTTTGTCGTAAAATTTGCGCAGGTGTGCCTGCTGGAAGGTTAAACAATGAATTCTTTAAATTTATCAGTTACTTTAAAAAACTTTCAGATTACAATCAGGAATGTTTCACTTGACATAATGTCACACTGCGAAATCTATAGTTGTAATAGCTGTTATGCCCGGCGTTGCTCGGGATTAAAACACTTTTATGTCAAATATTTTTAATGAAAAACTTTTTTTGTATAGAAAATTATAATACAAGAATTCCTTTATCGTCTGAAACGTTTTTACTTCAAATTTCGTTTATAAATAGTGAAGTATAAGAAGGATTTTGACAAATGTTTTGGGTCAATTAATTAAATAGTTAAATTTTCATTAATAAAAAGCGTCAAAATAAACCATATTAATAGTTGTTCCCGATATAAATTGTGAATCGTCTGCTTTTAAATTTTTCTTTAGTATTCTTCCAGAAATTTGTTTGTATGTTCTTAGCAACAGCTCTACATAAGTATTCTGGTTCTTTAACAATAAAAAATACATTGCTACAAACTGTGAATTTTATACAAAACTGAATTTTTTTTTCAATTATTGAAATGAGAGCAACAATTTTGAACACAAATGAAATGTGTGTCACTTAAAATCTATTTTTTAAACTTTAATATCGTATAAAAATAGTTATTGTAATATAACACTTTCTAAATATATGACTGAAAAACACAAAATCTTGCTTAATTTTAAAAAATTTAATTAACTTTTGGGCCTTTTAAAGTTGACAGTGATCTTTCACTTCTTGTTAAAATATTTACAGAAATAAAAAGAAATTTGTTCAAAGTCTCACCGTTGCCTAACAATAAAGTATCATTAAAGTTGCTTTATTTAAGAATCGTCTGCTGTAATTATTCATTAAATTAATAAAAGTTGAAGAAAACATTTCACAGTTATAAAATTGGTATCATTAAATGGTAAAATATTTTGAACTTTAAAGATGGTATAAAAATATTTGGGGGGGGGGGGGGAAAATTTGCTCCGAAGCTAATATGGAAAAACACTTTCGGTTAATTTCTAATTAATTGATTGTTTAATTAACTTTGAAACTTCGAGAAGTTGACAATAATCTTCCTCTTGTCTTAAATAATAAATGTGCAAAGTTTGGTTGAAATTTCTGCAGTAGTTTAGGAGGAGATGTGGAACATATACACCCACAATGACTTACCTATATTAAGATTAAATGTAGATGGACAAATATTTTCTGATGTGTGCCTTTCTAGTTACAAAATATTAAAATTGCCATGTAACAAAATCTTTGCAGTTATCAATGGATAATGACTACTTAAGAAAATTTTAGTTAAAACACTATAGAATTAATAAAAAAATAGCAGCACTAAAATGATCAAATTATATTTAATTCAGAGGTGAAAACAAATTAGTTACTGATAAATATACTATAAGTACACAGAAAATCCTATTAAAAAAATTAGAGAGACAATTTTTTTGGCATTAAACACATCTCCCACTTGCAACGAGGATAATGTGACATTAAAATATCAAATATTCATTTATATGAAAAATCACTTAATAAATATGCTTAAATATTAATATACAAGTGATATGAAACTGTAATTTAATGTTAAACACAAAATGAAAAAAGTATGAATACATCATTTTGCACTATGTGGCCATTTAGAAATTTGAAGGTCTTTAACTTGAAAATGGTACTGCCAAAGTAGGTAAAAACAGGATGTATGCTAAAAATACTTAATATATACTTTAGAATAATTATCAATATTAAGCGAAATAATATTACCCTCAATAATGGATCCTGCCTCAATTCATCAAGCAAAATCTGTAATTAACAATAAAAACAATTGAAACAATATATTTTAGACAGTTTTGGAAACTTGGACATGATACTGTAGTTAATGTAATAAATAGTGTAACACAACTGTTTTTTTTTTCATTTCTTTAACAGGGAAAAAATTTAATTGAATAAACAAGCAAACATTTTAAATTAGGATGGGAGTTTTGTACTATGCTAAAATACAATTCAAAATTGCTCATTCTTTAACATACTTCAAACTCATTACACATTATTAAGTTGATCAGCTAATGGATAAAAAAAGAGATCTGTCATAGGTGTTAAAAGGGCAATAGGTAAGCCTTTCACCGATTTTTTCAATTTTATTCTCAGTGGCTATAAAGATGAGGGAAGGAAAAATTATATGCATAGCTTATTTAACATTATAATTCTTCGGAATTATTTTATTAATATTAAAATTAAGAGCCATTTTTTTTTAAAGAATCAAGCAGGCTTGGATAGTTGACATTTTTAATTTTGTTGAAATTTTCAGGATATGTTCTTCACGTAAATCTATTAGACACGTGTTTATTATTTTTGTAAAAAAAAAAAAATTCCTATTAGTTTGGGGGGTCCAAAATTGAAGATGTTCATTATTTTGAGAAAAACATACCATTTTACATAAGGCAATACTTTTTGTGCCAAGAGTGAACCATGGCATTGGCAATTATTTTGTGTTCTTCTACTTCTGCACTGACTGTTAGGACATAAAGACTTACGGTTGACTTTTGGCACCAAGGCCAAAGGTCATTCAAAATTCGACGAAAAAAGGCTTTTTTCTGAAACTTTGACCGTCAAAATCTTCTTTTGCCAACAGTGAACCACAAAGGTATATATTTCAGAAAATACATACTAATGAGAAATACCAAAAAAGAGCAAGGCATGTGTGGTTGACTTTTGGAGTACAGAAATATTTTATCTTGAAATTGCGAAAAAGACAAAATTGCATGATTTTAGAGGTCATTCACTGCTTGTGCCAAGAGTGACCAGGTATAAAATTAGCTGGAAAAGAAGCCTTAAGTATAGCAGAAACAAAATCAATTCACAGATCTATGGTAACTTTTTCAAGTTTTATATAATGCGGCTCTATACTTTGTGTTGAACATGTGTTTTGTGGCACTTGTTAAAAAACATTGATTGCTTTTATTTCAATATTTATTATTATTTTATGTAAAAATATTACATTAAAGTTTATTTAACTAACTGTATTGCTCTCTGAACATAATAAACAATTAGAACAAACTGAAAACTGAGTACTGCAAATACTCAGCGAATGCCAAGAAGTCCTTATTTCCATATTCCCAAATGATTCTTCTTGTAGCATTTATAAGCAATAATTATTTGATCAATGTGCATAGTAAATGGGTTATTTCCATATAGTTGTACAGATCCATAGAAAATGAATTTAATGTTCACCTTTTCTTTTTGGCCAGCGGAAATTACCCGCGCTTTTTTCTCGGAACTTCATAAGCACGTCTTCACCTTCAATCTTTTTTATTTTACCAATGTAAAACTAGTCCTGTTCATAGGACACGACAAAATACAAATGCTCCTGAACTGCTCTTTGTATGTTTTGAAGTTTCATTTTGATGTCTTGAATGGAATCACTTCGGCTTAATTGTTGAGTTATTTTGTGTCATTCATAGCTTTCTAAAGAATTGTCTGTAGAGATACTATCGTTTTTCATCATATATACTTTTTATTCTTTTTTGTGTGGTTGGATAAATATTTAAACTTCCCTTTGTCATCCTTTTCTTGTTTATATTCGACTAGCTGGAGTTGCACATCATGGATCGGCTCGGGGGTTGTAAGCAAGTTCTGCACTTCTTGTTATTCTAGTTCCTGTAAAGAAGGGAAAGTACTGTATATATAACTCATATCTGATATAAAATTATAAATTAATGTATACT
>BGPR01000782.1:293140-320546 GCA_013235015.1 Araneus ventricosus
AAACTGGAGTTTCAGAAAAGTGATTTTGGAATACATTAAGACTTTAAAATATAAAATATTAGAATTTGAAATAAAATTAAGTGAGATTATTACATATATATTGCTTTCAGACTATATGTAACAATGCAATGTAATTATATTTTTGAATTGCTATGAAGTATTAAACTCAATTTAAAAGTATACTTTTTGTTTAAAACCATTTTGTACAAAACTTAAGTTATATTGAAAAATAACACATAAAAATGTAAGAATGTTTTTCTTCTACCATTCTCCAACTTAAAACCATTTTCTCTTTATATAAAAATATACTTTATAATACTCAGATGCAAAGTTAAAAATATTCCAAAACAAGGAGAAAATATTCCAACACAAGTGAAGGAGCAAAACATTAGAAAAATGAAAAAATCTTTTGAGCTCATTTTTTTATATTGATCAGAAAAAAATGTTGTTTATTGTTTAACTACTTTTAAATTGAACTATTACATGGAATGGTGGAGAATAATTATAATTTATAAAACATTTTACATTATCCATCTATAATAGCTCCTTTAGACACTTTAAAAATTAGAACTGAATTTTTCCCGCTTTATCCATAATTGTATTTAATTTAGGATCTTATATTCCTAAGAATTAGAAAGATAATCATCCTGCATACAAACAAATATAAATTAATAATAATGCTTACGAAATGCTACAGAAGATAAATAAATACTCACTTCATACAGTCTTACAAAGGCATTAAAAAAACTGCGGATAACAGCTTCTTCATCTAAAACTGATAATTGATGAGTTCCAATAAAATAAATATGATCCAATACCATATTGCGTAAGTGCTGAAAATACATATTTTTTATACATGAAACTTATATAAGACATAAAATTGCTTATACTTGAAAGCATAAAAAAGTCACAGCTGAAAAGAATATAATTTTTATTATTTTTAATAACAAATGTGTTAATAACATTCCAAACTGAAACAAAAAACATCATGCTTTATTTTATGTTTAAATGCCATTGAATTTATTTGAAAATTAAATAACACTATTTTATAAAAGAAGCTATAAAAAAATCAACAATAGGAGACAAAGTGTTTTTGCAGAAGCGATTTCAATCCTCTTTTTAAAAATCTGACAATTTCAATTAATTGAGGATATTAAGGCAATACATATGCATACACCCATCTTTTCAAACAAGGCCAATAGGAAAAACTACAACTTTTTAAAATTAAAAAAAATTATGTTTCAACAATATTTTACAAAGTTGCCTTTCTGACTTCTGAACATTTAAAAAAATAAAAGCTAACTGTAGCTTGCTTTTGGGTAATGTGGCAGTTTAAGTCATGGAAATTCCTGTGCTTATATTTTGCTTTAACAACTGAAATTACAGTACAGTTGGTTGGTACATTTTGATGCATACAGTAGTTTTCAGCTTAACCCTTATAAAATTTAATTAGAACCTGATGTATACATATTAACAAGCAGATATGAGAATCTGTTATCAGACAGGTAATTGTTCTTGAATTATAAAGAATATTACAGTAAAAGCTTAACTAACCACCATGATTAGGAAACGTCGATTTCCGGATACCTGAAAAATCCGGATAGTTGAGTGTTTCTGGCAAAATGGGGGGGTAGCCTTTTTTTTTTAGATTTTTTTGGCCAAATAATTTGTTTTTGTCATTTTCAAATGTGCATTAAATATAATTTTTAAAAATACTTCTGTATCTTCCATAACATTGTGTTTACAAAACATATTATGAAGATTTTAATTTAACATTGATGATAAAAAAAAGCATGATCTGTAGCCGAATTTTTACCGTAAATATGTAGATTGTAAAAATATAAACATATAAAAATAGCCGACGAAACTGGAAAATATTATACTCGGCAACCTTAATAAAGCTCTTTTAAGTGATCATAAACAAATCCCAGATTGAATATCAAAACTAATCATCTTTTAAAAAATCGCAAGGGTTATTGAGCAATACACGCCTCCAATTCTTCCCACACGTGATATTACGTAATCGGAATCAACATCTGCCAGTATTCGGAGAGTAAATAAATAAAGGAAAAGAAAGAGACTTACCAATCTGGAGTAACCCACTAATGAGTTTTTTTTTTTTTTTTTTACCGATTCTGTCCCTTTACCTTTTTTCTGGTTGTCGATTTCGTTTTTCCGCGCCAGCCGCCCCCGGTTCGTTGGGGGGGGGGCGGTTCTCACTTTGCTTTTGAACCCCCTCCCCATAAAACAAATTATGTGTACATCACAGTACTGTATATTGCTTTTTTTGTTTTCCTTCTACGCCCCTCCGTGCGGAGCGGATGTTGCATCCATAAATAAATTGTTCACGTGAATGGAACGGCATGGGCGCGCTAAATTTTGGCAAGTGGATGTAAAATTTTTAGAAAAACTCATTTTCTAATTTTTCCGGTTAGTTGAGCTTTCCAGATACTTGAATGCCATATAATCGAGAACTTACTGTATATAATGTTATGTTTAGCTGTGCAGTTACAAAATAAATTCATACCTAAAGTATTTATTAACCCTTTGTTGGAGGGGTTGGAGTATGGTATAATTTGGGAGGGGCAGCATATGGATTATGTCGGGTCGTTTAGGTTCCAGGTCACCAAAGAAAGAACAGAAAAAAATTCACAGCAAGAAAAATTCATTGGTATACTCTGTATGCCACCTCTCTAACTAAGGGTTAATTACATCTTGGAAGAGGCTTTTAATACAAAATCCACAAGTATTTTTTATTTAAGCGAGATTAAATATTTCAAAGTCTGACCAGCCTCTAGACTCTCAGTGTTCAAGGATGTTCCATATTCTGTCATAATATCACCCATATAATTAACTCCTGATTGATAAATTTAGTCTAAAACAAAATTTGAGAGAGATAATGAGACTGCATTCTGGAAATTCTGCATTTGAGAAAGCTAAAAAAGGTTGGAATTTCAACTATATACAGACCTCAATTCTTCTTTATATTATACTAGCAGTACGCGCACGGCGTTGCCCGTGGAATCAGGACTTCAAAAAGTGGGTGAAAAAAAGTGCACATAATGGCACGAAAAAGTTTTGAAAACAAAAGCAAAAAGTACACATTATTGATATTCCCGCTTATTTCTCTTTGCGAATGACGTCACCTGCCGCGAAGAAGGTCACGTTGCAACAATGCATTGTGGGATGGTCCGGAGAATCTCTCGCTGTTAAATCGTGCTACGAAAAAACTGTTTGAACCGATCAGGGAAAAATTAATTTTTAAAAAACGAAAAAAGATATTTTAATAGTTCTTGTTTTAAATCGCACATAAACATGCCATTTGTAGGCTGAAAAAAAAAATGAAAATTATAGAGATGTTAGAACGTCAGATGCGATAATTTAAAGAAATCTTTATTAAAAATTACCATAAAAGTGACTAATTTTCAAAATTCAGTAAATTACGTTAGAAATTCAAAACTAACTTCATTAGAACGGAAATCGCATGCTCTTTCCGATGGTGTATATATTTTTATCGTAAACTTATTCGTAACTATTCTATTGAGAAATTAGTGCAAAAAATCAACCAAAACAACACAAAACATTAAATAAAAAAAATTCTAGATTAAAATTTAAAATTTCGGCTTCGAGGTGCATTCAGTCACCATTACGACTACCTGTGTGCCAAATTTCATGGCTGTAAGTGCGATAGATTCGTCTGGACATCGCAGACAAACACACACACACGCACACAAACATTGCCTTTTATAAGTATAGATTTCTTCTTTTCATTCACATCAATCATTCATTCCTAAGACTAAATATCATTAATAAATAATGATGGCAACTTTTGGCAACCATATATTCAATCTCATTTGAAATTTAATGATTTAGAATTCGAAGAGCAAACCCTTTATTTACACAAATTGCCAAACAAGTATGGAATTTCACCACTGAGAACTTTTTAAGTCTTACTTAGCCCAGATAGCTAATTCTAATGAGTATAAATTATATCAAATAAGGGTTTACAATTAAAAATAAAACATTTTTAAATACCTGTAGAGAATTTTCTGAGGTAAAGGCAGGATTTGTTTGGAACAGAATATTTGAGATAACTTGCACAGTTTTATTAACATACTCTTTATTATCTTTGATGTTATATTGTTCTCGCAGAGTAGCTGCATTTACAGTCTGTAAAATAAAAAGCATTACTCAGACTAAAAGAATTATGTAAAACTTTTAAAACTAATGCTATAATCAATATTCTTAATGGATCTTAACCTCAATCACGGTTTTTTATGTCAATTTTTCTATAGATTCGAAATGAATAGTTAGATGAATAACACAAACTAATAAGAAAAACCTTCAATAATGACTGGAAGAAGTATCATAGTATGCATTTAACAAAAACAATGATAACACAACAAAGTAATTTTATAAAACACTAATAATTTTAAAATGTAAATTCTGAAATGTTGTTCATATCAAGAACAAGTTGACCTGCACATCAAATCTAAATATATATAGTAGAATCCAGCATATCAAGGTACATGTCCGAACATCTTAACCCTTTGTGGCGCAGTGTGCCAGCTGATGGCACACCTAATTTCACTCGCTTCTCAACCGTTAAATTCAACTTTTAATGGAAAATAATAGGTTTAGGATAGGGCTAATAGTACTCCTTTTAGAATGTATATAGCAGCCATATGAAATTTCGTTTCGGAATAGGAATTATTAGTGATAAAGTTTGGGAAAATTCCTTAACTCGGAGATAAAAATTTTTTTCAGTTCTGCATGTTCATAATTTTAGCATATTAACTCGAAAAATTTTCTCCAATATTCTTGAAGTTTTAATTCATGATTTTCTGTAATATTCAACAATATTTTTTGAGTGTATCAAGTTGGCTGTATCTAAGGGGGTTCTCATATGAGGGAGTGACCCAAAGGGGGACGAGCCCACATTGGAATGAAGTAAATTTTTTTAAAATTTGTTTTGTAGATTCTATGTCTAGATAATAAACTAAACCCAATCATGATGTTTTTTCATCGTATTTAAAAACATTTAATGCCTTGCGCCACAAAGGGTTAAAACAAGCATTTGATAAATAAGATATTTTTTTAGCAGCAATGTGCTAATTTTAACTACATCTTCACAAACTTATAGATTGCTAAGTCTATAATGAATTAAGAAATGTTTCAATATCCAGGCAGTGTTAAATCCTGATAAATTCTTATCATCAGTAATCTGTAGTCTTAAGATTAAGGAAGAAAACACTTTAACAAAGCTTTCATAAATGTAAGAAAGAGACTATTTAAACATTCATTCAAGGTTTTTGCTGAGATTTTAATTAGTATCACATTAAATAAGGCATTTTTTACGTATTCTAATAATCATTAAAATTCAACAATATACTTACTAAGAGTAAATGCGTTTTGCGTAACATGTCCATCTTTTGTAAAAGACCATTCACATCTGGAAGTAATTTAATTGTTATAAAATAAAAGAGTTCAATTGCAAGTTTAGTTTCAAGCGTGTTTATAATACAGAATTGATAAAAAAATATATATATACAGTTCATGTCAACATTTCTAGCATTTCCAATGTTATTATTATTATTATTATTTTTTTTTTTTTTTTTGATAAATGCAAACCAGATCGAAGTGAAAGAAATTAGGTACTTTTCCGTTAGCCGGGCGTAAGCGAAAAATCGCCAAATAATGTAGAATTCCGCCAAATTTCTTACAACCATTCTGTTGGAATTCAAATGAACTTGTTCAGTCACTGAATGAAAGCATCTCATTGGTTAATTTTCATGACGTAGCCAAAGTTACGGCACTAGTCTAAGTTGATTAGTTGTTACAATCTATATATAAAGTTCATTTATGTTTTTAAAGGAAGTAGCAGTAGTCAGTCGAATGGATGGCTGTCAGTGAGTGTGTAAGCTGCAAGACAGCAGCATGTCTTTATTTTTTAAGTAAACTGGATTAAAGCTCTTTTGTATTTTAAACTGCCTGGTATCTGCGTTACTCTGTAATTTACACTCACGACATGCCAACACATTCTCTTGGCGACTTGGCTTGCATTTGGTTCACAATTGGCGACATTTGCGCCCAGCTAACGGAAAATCGCTTCGCTTGGCGACTTGGCTCGCATTTGGTTCACAATCGCCGACATTTGCGCCCGGCTAATGGAAAATCGCTTCTTGGCGACTTGGCTGTTCACAATTGGCGACATTTGCGCCCGGCTAATGGAAAATCGCTTCGCTCTTGTTGACTTGGCTGTTCACAATTGGTGGCATTTGCACCCGATTTGGCTCGCGTTTGGTTCACTTGGCGACATTTGCGCCCGGCTAACAGAAAAGTACCAGAAATTATTAGGATTTAAGAAAATATCATGAATTATTGAACAAAAAGCGATACACTCTAAATAAGCAAATGAATCATTCCATTTCTACAATAGAAGCATTGTTTAATAAGTCACCAAAGTCAAAATTTGTGTAACTTCCAATAAACTTGTGTTAAGAGCTTTCATAAGAGATGCTAAACAATTGAAATTCTAAAATTATCAGAGTTGTTATTTTAACATCTGTGAGGCAACAGCTAAAATGTGCAAAGGTATGCTAAACATCACCACTGTAGGTGTATTGCAAATGTTGGTGCAAAATTTCAATCATAATTTCACAGTTATTTTATATTCTCTCTTTGCTGTTCTCATTCAGGTTGCATTTCAGAACAGCATTTATGCTTGGAAACAGATGCTGACTAATGGGAAAAAACAAGATTTCCATTCATATATTGGCACACGCTGGTTCATATATTCCACACTGGTACTTTGAATTCATACTCATTATGTAATACCCTACCCTGCTCATGCTGATCATGTAATTTTTCAGTGTGGTCTAGTGATCTTAGCTTTTTAGCCAACCTTGGATGCAATGCAATACATGCATGTTTGAAGTGAGCAAGTGATTCCTGCCAATTGCGGGAAGCGGATGTGGAGCATAAAATAGGCAAAATTTGTTGTACAGTTCAAATATGAGAAAAGAAAACATTGGGAGGAAGATCTTCTCAGACCTTCTATTTCTACAATTGGCTGACGAAAATTCACATATGCGTGGAGAAAGCATTTTGCAATCGCTCGCTCTCTTTTTGCATGCGATCTCCCGTAAAGATAAACCGGTGTGTTCAGCCGCGGTAGAAATGCGTTATAAAAATTTTTCACAAAAATTAAAAAAAAAAAAAAAAGGGGCCCCTAAAAAAAAAAAAAACCCTGGATTGACCCTTGTAATCACTAGTCAGGGTGGCTACAGAAACTGAAAAAAAATTCCCTGACTTTTCCCTGATTTCCCTGACTAAACTTACAACATTATCCTGATTTACGGCTACTAATTATATTAGTTTCCTGGCTTTCTCCCTACTCAGAATCACTGTATGTGTGCAATATACATTATTAAAAACACTTTTACCAGTTATTTAATATGAAAAACAAATATTTTTATGAAATTTAATTTTAAAAAATGGAATAAGCATCCAAAAAAAATCTACTAAAACAGTATCTTACATTTCTTAGATCCAAAAAATACTGGAGAGTTTAACAAAATTCTTTGCTTCTAAAACTGCATAAGAATTCTAAGAAACATTAAAACTACTCTTTGCAACACAAGTTAAATTATATTAACAGTACAGGTTATTATGATCTTTGCTCAAAACTTTAAAACAGTTCAATAACTAATCAGTGCTCTTTGCACGAGTACCAGAATAACATGCTGCAGCATAAATACAAAAATAGTATAATTATACGTACCTAATAATATATATTTTAGCAAAGATTTAAACAAGAGAAACTGCCAAAATATTACTTCAAATCTTTATTCTTTAACAAATCATAGGAAATTAATTGCTCTAATAAAAATTTATGCATTTATAAATGAATATAAGTTTCTTTTAAAAAATTCCATTTATTATTACAAATAATGCTAGAATAAGATACTAATCTCTAATATATATAAAAGGCAATGTTTGTGTGCGTGTGTGTGTGTTTGTCTGCGATGTCCAGACGAATCTATCGCCCTTACAGCCATGAAATTTGGCACACAGGTAGTCGTAATGGTGATTGAATGCACCTCGAAGCCGAAATTTTAAATTTTAACCTAGAATTTTTTTTATTTAATGTTTTGTGTTGTTTTGGTTGAATTTTCGCACTAGATACACCATCGGAAAGAGCACGCGATTTCCGTTCTAATGAAGTTAGTTTTGAATTTCTAACGTAATTTACTGAATTTTGAGAAATTTTTAAAAAAATACCCAGTTTTGGCATCAAGATGTTACTTTTGATTTTAAATTTGTTGCATCCGACTTTCTAATAACACTATTAATTTCAATTTTTTTCAGCTTATAACTAGAACGGTTCTGTCGGATTTAAAACAAGAATGGTTAAAATATCTTTTATCGTTTTTTTTAAATTAATTTTTTTCTGGGCCGTTACGAGTTATTTTTCTCGATCGAGTTCCAAAAGCGGAACTTCTTCGGAACGTTGATGCCAATTTTGATTGGCGGACGCGTAGGATACGTCATGACCTTCACCTGAATGAATTACTTCGATTATTATTTTCGGATTTTATTTATATTTTGCTTGCTGTATAATAATCATTTTCACGTTCCAATTTTGTAATATTGTTTTGGATTAACGTACTCTGTACTGTAGCGTGAAAAAAAAAAAAAAATAAGCAGGAAAATCAAAAAATGTGTATCTTTTGTTTTGATTTTGTTTTCAAAACTTTTTCATGTCATTGTGGGCGGTTCTTTTTTTTTTTTCCATTTTGTTAAAGTCCTGATTCCACGGGCAACGCCGTGCGCGTACTGCTAGTTTACAGATAATAACTCAAGTAACTATTAATTTTCCCTGATTTTTAGATATTTTTACGAATTTCCCTGACTTTTCCAGATCGATAAAATTCCCTGACTTTTCCCTGATATCCCTGATTTCCCGGTTCTGTCGCCACCCTGCTAGTGTATCTCATAAATTGGATGTGGAATAAGCCAAAGCAAAAAGTTTTTTAAAAAAAACTTCATAAAAAGGAAATTAAAGATATCAAATGCTAGTTCAAAAAGAGCAAAAACTTAACTTGCATAGTTTCGTATCATATGCGAGAAAACAAAACAGTGCATATAATGTAGCACTTGGGTTCATGCAATGTGTGCTGGTGTGAATTTGAGAATAAAAAAAAAAATATTTTTTAATTATTCTTAAAGGAATCGCAGCAAATGTCCTTAATTGGACTGATGACACCATTCTTTAAGAATCCCCACCCCTGCTTTAAAGTGTATTTCATAAAAAGTTAATTACATTCTTTTGAGTAAAAATACACTAAAAAAAAATTGCTATTTGCTTTTTATTGAAATTACTTCTCCACCATTGTACATTAAAAACATCCATGTCGCCCAAATTCGCCAACCTTTCTCCTATTTGAAAATTTAGTATGAATAACATTATGTGTTGTGTACTAAAAGTTCAACTGCTTCAGTAGGTTTCAGAACCATCATATGTCACTAAAGTAAATCTTTACTAATAATAAAGATGAATGTCTGTCTGTCGGCGGTCTACAGAATAGACTGTTGAACCTAGAGCTACCGAATTTGGTACAAGTATACTTTGGAGGGTGGGAATGTGCACCTCACAGCCATTTTTTTTTTAATATTTTTATTATTTAAAATTTAAGCAAATTTTGACCATTTTCGGCCATATTTTCATGAATAACTTCTGAAAGAACTATCGAACGAAAATGATTTTTATACCACTTTTAAGTGCAAACAATTGTCTTTCGAATGATATTAGTATTAGTACTGTGCGAAAATTACTTTTAATTTTACAAGGTTTTAAATTGTCATTAACTGCAGTCAAGGTCGCTCAAGGAGACCGTTTCTCTATTCGACCAAAGGTAGGGAGGAAGGGCGGGAGCAAACAGGTTATGAGCCTGGCAAGAGAGTGAATTCGGTCATGACCACGGAAATAGAAGGGCTGGTTCGTAGAACCTTCAACGAAGAACCAGTGGGAAAAATTTGTGATGTCACCAACTGGACACTCTGTGCTCGAAAATACGAAAATCCCTCACTATAAGGGTTTTGATATTATTGTTTTTCTTTTTTTAACTTAATATTTAAAATTGGATGCCAGAGAGGCCATTTCTCTTTTCGACCAAAGGTAGGGAGGAAGGTCTTGAGCCCGGCTAGATAGTGAATTCGGTTGCCTCAGAGCCTGGGGTGGAAGAGGGGGACACCTGCTAAGCGGTCATTTGTCAACAATGAAAAGGCAGTTGTTGTTGGTCATTTGCGGTTAGAAGGAAAGGATTTAAAAAGCTCATCTCACAATCAATAGGAAAATAGTGGTTGAAGCAACAGGAAAGATTTTCTGAATTAAGTATAAAACCTTTTAATGATAAAGATAAAGGTGATATTTTAAATTCATTACAATTGATTAATTTACGCCTAAATTTTTTTGTACACTTAAGTAATGCAGAAAAAATTATCCAAATATAATTACTTTCTAAATGTATTACACAAAATAACTGACTAAAATGTTGACACACACACACACATAAAATGTATATCAATACTTTTAAAAGGTCATCAGTAATATAGTTAGAAATACGATTAAGAAAGCTATTTTGTTTATAAGGAAAAAGAAAGTAAAGTCGGATACGAAAAGAACACAGGTTAAATGTCTATCTCAATTTGAAGTTGAAAATTACTTTGTTAAGGGAAACCAGAAATATAAAATTATGCATAAGAGATTCATTTGAAATTATATTCCTGGCGAACAAGCTGGTAGCCGAAATCAGTTAGTAAACAATAAGAATACAAGCACTGTCACTGTAAGATAAACTTCTTACCAAGAAATATGACTACAGTTATTGACTACTGAAGTTAACAGTCTGAGGAAAACTGCACAGTATATTATTTATGCCCAGTTATATAGTTCTGAATATGATACTAACATATTTAAAAGTAATTAATGTGCTTGAACAGAATTTAGTTTGGAGCACCGGCAATAGATATTCTATATGATGAAGTCAAACTTAAAATGAAAGTTGTTTCACTCAATGAAGCTTTTTCTGCTGCTCTAAGAAATACAAAAATATGTATTACATCATTTGCTAGTGATGTGTTCGCTCATAGCTGTCTACATACTGACAACCTGATCTGCCAAGAGATCATTTTAAAAGATACAAAAACTCATTGGAGCAGTGGAATTTCAATAAGATACTATTGGGTACTTGGATTCAGAAATTTCAAAGATTTCTATTACTAGAGGTCTACTCATAATCTAATTCACATTAAAATTATGCCCTTTTGAAGCCGAGATCTTGTGACCAGGCCGCTTCGGCCATAAAGAATGACAAAAGATTTTATGTTTAGCTCAGTTAGATTAACACCCTGTTTTGAAGCTACATAAGGGCTATTTTGAGACTGGCCACATAATTTTGAAACATGGTCAGGTTATGATGACAACGTTCAAGGCAGCAACCCCCTTCAAACTGCCACACACCCATGGGAGGACACCCAAAAGATTTAACATGATCATACCTGTACACCCAGGAGCAGAATTATATCCAGTGTTCTGCAACATGACATCAAAGAGTAGGAAATGTTTTGCAGGCAGTTTGTCCAAATTTGGCAGACCACATTAAAATGCAAAATAGATATAAAAATACTAATTAACCAGTAGAATCTTTGTTACTCATTAATGACAAAACATTATATTAAAATTAATTATTTAAAACCAAGTCATACATTCAGAATTTGCAATTCTGTCATTGACTTTTGAAGTCAGATACTGCGACGCTAATGGGAAAGTACTGTTCACAAAATGTTTATGAAAATTTGGCCCGTACATTGCGACAATGGCCACTTTTAACTACTTTCTGACAGACTATTCGTATTCCAGAAACTCTGTAGTTACAGTACATTCTTGTACACGTAGCTTTCAACATGCCTGTTTCGGATCTTCATCCCCAACGACGTCAGCCCCGATGAAGGCGTGACTTTCCCGCAAGCCACACAATGAAGGAGAGTTATTTTTGTCATTGCTCCAATCTCTGGAGGCTGCATTACGCAAAACATGAAGACATGGCATAAAGAGCACCTCAGTTTGATTGTTCTGCAGAACATATTGTGTTTTTTTTTGGTGTGTGTGCATGGCTTTTTTTTTTAAGGATGAAATGTTCTGCAAAGACTGCATTTGTTCTGCGACGTACGCCACACTTTTAAGCACTTTCTGCTTCCGGGACTGTACACATGGTGGATGTTCCTTTGAATCAGGTCTTGAAGTCCCGAAGCTGAGACTGCTACAAGACCACTCTGGTCCCGAAAGATTGTTATAAAGAGAGGACTTTTCTTAAAAATAAACTTACTAACAAAAATGAGGTACAACTTAAATATCCTTGAAAGACAAATGCTGCAATAATTCAAAGTGCTCTATTTATTTAGTAATACCTCAGGTAAAATTCGAACATTTAGATTTTGAAAGATTTTTTTAAAAAATTATATTATTGCAATCATTGAAAAAAGAAGGCCAAAAAAGTTAATTACTTTTATTTCTTCAGGGAGTAAAAAAAACTCACGAGAAAAATAAAAACACTTGGATAGGGATCAATTTATTTTTATAAATTATCCCCATGAGTAAATTCCAAATGAAATTCAGAAAAAAGAAATAATCTAGAAAAATATTAAAAACAAAAACAAAAAAAAACAAAAAAAAAAAACACTTCTGAAAACGCATACAGTAGTCTCCCTACAGCAAATTTCTCCCTATCACAAAATTTTTAATCGGAATGTTAAATAACATTCAAAATATTCTCCATATAACGAAGTGGTTGTCTCCCTATAATGAATTTTTTCAGACCTTTATCTTTTCGATTTTGTCATTTTTGAAGAAAGTTGCTAATTTCTGCGCAAAACAATCACTCACATGTGCCTGTTTCTGGAACCACTCGCATTGTTCATTCCAGCGATAACACATAACAATAGAATGCTATGTCAAGGGTAATGCAGTTGTGGAGACCTGGGTTTCTACAGAGGGAGCAACATTTCTACGGGTCAAGATTCCAAGAATCGGGGTGGAGCGGGGATGGAAACAGCAAATGGATGTGATAATATGCATTTTATATTTATCCGTACTAGTACATATTATTCTCTAAATTGGTGAGTTGTCTTCACTTTTGAGCATTTTATTTATACAGTAAAAATTAGTATAATTTTAATAAATTTATAATAAATATAACTTCATTTTTAATTGAAAGCCGTAATTAAATATTTTTGAACTTATCGCACATACTAAAAGATTTGTAACATTTACTTAAATAACTGCAAAAATCTCTAATCTCCGTATAACGAAATTTTCTCTATAGTGAACTCTTCAACTGGAACCAAGCGTTTTCGTTATAGGGAGATTGCACTGTATATCTGAAAAAAATGTTAACATAAAACATCAACATTATTTTTAAAAAATAATATCAAACATACCAATTGGACGAGCCAGCAAAGCCTCTTCAATTTCCTTAAAAAGAGGCCCGGTTGCAGCACCGAAATTTTGTACACGATTGTTCATCATCTTTCACTGAAAAAATTAACAGCATTTACTATAAATAATTTAACAAAATATTAAAAACATAAAAACAAGTAAATATTGCAAAAGACGCTTATAATTAAAATTTTCAAACACTTTTTGAGTATTAAAGATTAGCCACCTTCGGCGACCAGCTTGTTCACTGGAAACATGATTTGAATTGAATCTTGCATCATTTTATATTCATGGTTCCTTTAACAATGCAGTTTGAAATTTCAGATTGTGGTAGATATTTAACCCATGTTATTTTAGTGGCCTTGCACTTGTTTTGTTCATTGTTTACATAAAATGTCCCTAATGGAGACAAATAACTGACTATGTCATGTAACACCTAATTGCACGTTGTCGGCGTCATCTTCACTTTCTTATTCCTCTTGTAAAATATGCATTCAATTTCATTATTTAAAGGGTGTAGAACATTTTATGGCCAGTGGCATGTTAGCTGGATTAAAAAATGCTGGAAAAAGAATGAAAACATAGCAACCATAATCATTCAGCTTACTGGATATATTTCTCAATATACATAATATCTCAGAGCTTGGTTTGCAGATTCCAAAAAATTGACGAAATAAAATATAATAGCAAATGATTACGATATTATCTCAACTTTCAAAAATGAAAGAGAAATATGCAATTAAATATTTCTTTAAGCAATTAAAATGGTTTGAATTGTGTTGCAACAATGAAAAGTATTGTTGTAAATTATGCCAAACAATATATTTAAAAAATTGTTAAAATTGGAGAAAAGATTTTACAGCAACTTAATTGGTATCATTGAAAAGGTAATTTTTTGCACTTTGAAATGGTGTCAAAATAATTTTTGTGCCGTAATATGCTCAAAAGTTTAAGGAAAAATGCGAAATTTTGCCTAATTTTTAATTAATTAAAATTTCAAAAAAGGCTCCGAGGTACACATCCCCACCCTTCAAAGTATGTTTGTGCCAAATCTCATAGCTCTAGGTCCAGCAGTCTGCCCTGTAGAGGACCAACACACAGATATACACACATTCTTCTTTATTATTAGTAGAGATTACTGTTTTTTGTGGTAATCATCTGTATAAAAATAAAAACCTTACTTATTTCCCACAAATATTTGGTTTCAAAAGGAAAAATATTAAGGTTGCTGAAATGCCAAACATCTTTATTATCATACAATACTCTATATATAAAACTCAACATACGTAACGTATACAGGGTGTCTCAAAAAAGTAGAACAAGCATTTATTTCCTTAAATATTGCACCTAGACATATACTTCCAATTACAAAGTTTCATCAAATAAGGCAGGGATTTGTGTGGACACAAAAGGTTATGTGGAAATAGGAAATAAAAAGCTAAGAAAATTAAATTTTTATATGTTCCCCCTAGAGTAAAAGTGTCAATGAGTAAAATTTTCCTCTTACACTCATCTATGTATAAACTAAGTTTCACGATTCTATCCACAAAACTTGCAAAGATATTTTCATTTTTAAATTTAAAGGGGCTACTCACAAATTTATATGGGAATGTTTATTGCAGAAATGCAAATTTATTCAACATAAAAAAAATTGTGAAATACAAATATTTGTCTAGTAGTACATCATCCAATTATCATGTATTGAAAAAAATTTGCAATGACGCATAGTGCAACTCGGTTTCATTGGCAGACAGTTGCAACTATCGACTTGTTAAAGAATGGGAGGACAAATTGAGAAAATAAAATTTAACATTAAACAGGAAATTAGCCTAATATTAGACAAGAATATTAAATTAGTTGTGTGTACTGTAGGAGTAATTAAAAGCTAATCAAATCTGTCAAGGTAGGGCAGGGTGAAGTCGTTTAAATACATATAAGAAATGGGCCGATTGACATGAAAAATGATAAGGCTGGGACAATTTTGATGACACTAATAGTTTATTGAAAATAGGTAATTATTTAAAAGGTACTTGCACAATATAGTGGCCGCTACTATAGTAGAAGAATTGCTAAGGGGATATATACTTCCAAAATGGAAGACAGTTTGGCGATGCGACAACATTTGTTTTGTGTGTGCAATAAGCTTTTAATTGGTCTCTTGCGAACGACTAAAAAGGACAAATTGTGCATGCACTACCTACAGCATTTGAATTGGGTACTGAGAAAAAATTTTTAACGCAAAAAAAAACATTAACGGCTTTGCTTTCAACAACACAGGATCCTAGAAGCAACGCTTATTCATTGAATGCTAAGAATCTACGTTTTTTTTTAAATTCCAAAATGAGCTCTCACCTCAAAACGTTCCTTCGTCGAAAAGTCTGCAGAAGTACAGCAGTCCTAAACAAATCCGCTCGGAAATTATTAGAACTATAGAACACTGAACTTGCGAGCCTGGAGAAATCTGAAGGTCTCCAAGTAAGCTCGGTGGCCACTTTAATAAACAAGTACCACTTAAAACAAGCAACAAGAGTTCAAATGATCACAAAACATATGAAGCCAGTTTTTCAGAATAAATAATTCAAAATTTTTTAACAAAACTAAAATCTTTAATCAATTTCTTACACATTGTGGTTGGTATCTACAAGTTGGAACACACGCGATTTCATCCCCAATATGGTTACCCGAGGAATCAAGCGGATTAGTTCTATTGGAAACCCATCAGCTAGATCACTTATGTCATGGCAAGCATTCTGCGCGATTTGAGTTGTTTACATACTACGCGGATTTTTAAATAACTTAAAATATTTAATTAAATAATAAAATATATTTTAATTAGGATGATTTCAATTAGTAAAAAAAAAATGACAAATAGAACTTGGTTTTATTTAGTGATTATATATTTTTCCGATCATATAATTGAGAGATTTTTTCTTTGCCTTATAATAAAAATCGTTTGCATGGAATTTTTGAAGTTACTTGGTCTTATTTTGGAATTCATCATTTGGAATGCTGTCTTCACCTGCATGATGGTTTCCTTAATGCACCGCATTATTCATTTCTTGTTCATATATTAAGAGTGTTTCCTCCCAAGTGCAAATATTAGAACTGAGTAAGTCTTAATTTTTTACTATTACTTGTTTTGAATGCTACTAAGGGCAAATGTTCTGCTGCTTCATTAGAGTAATTAAAAGAAGCTGATTCCATACATTCACTAAGCTAGCAAAGCTACTAGGGTCCCACTTTGCTGAAAGTGAAGCCGCTGATGTTTCTTTAGGTTAAAAAAATTTGCCCGGTGCCCACTTCAGATGCCGCAGGCATTGCGAGCGCAATTTTTCCTTCTTCATTAGAATAATTAAAAGTATCAGATTCCGTACATTCAATGAGCAAGGATAGCTAGTAGTAGTTCTGTTGAAATTCTACGTTTATAACGGGAGATAGTGCAACGACAAACCACAAACGCAATGGGTTCAAAAAGATGAAATTCTGTGATAGAGCAACAACAAACTACAAACGCATTGGGTTCAAAAAGATGAAATTCTGAGATAATGCAACGACAAACCACAAGCACATTGGGTTCAAAACGAGTCAACGTGAAACGATTAACCTTTAACTGTGACCGATGCATGTTTGTTTATCTTTAGCTTGGCACGCTGGCGCGGTTTTAACTACACTGTGTTCCAACTTATAGATTTCAACCCACATTTTTTATTAATATTAGAATGCATATCAAATATTAAAGTAATATTTTGTAATTTATGAAAAGTCAGAATCCTGAAACCATACAGTTTAAATTAACAGCCCTATAAAAATATACTAGGAAAAGCTTGGTTTATTATATATTACAGGCTAGAAGAATGAAATTGTATGGTCACTTTCATAAGGATAAGTTTTCATTCCTTTGGTCAATGCACGTTTGGTCAATCCTTTTCATGTTTTTGAAAACTATTTTCAAAGTAAAAATAATTAGTAAACAACTGATTGATAAGTATTATATTCTGTTATTTGTACAATAATTTAAAAACATTTCTTTTATTTAAATATACCATCTCGATTAGTAATGATCTCTATAAAAAAAATTAAGCTTTTTATAATATTTGTCTGTACTAAAAAAATAAGCAGATATGTCAACATCTCCTTCCTCCCCCCCAAAACAGCTCTCGACTATACAATGATTTTTCTCACTTTTTTAATCTATTCATTCAATTATTTTGGGTATGTACGAATACACAAAATAAATAGCCGCCACTAGTAGTAATGATCAAACTTTATGAATAACTAAATATATAAAACGTAACTACTTAAACATACGTATACCTTTCTAAAATTAAAGATACTTTAAAAATAGTGTAAACTGTTCATACATAGAAAATACTTCTATATATATATCACTGAAATATTGATAACCCCTACCATAAGCGTCTTTTATTTTATATGCATAATTACGCACCTCAATAACTTCTATAAAGACACTATCAGCTTTAAAGAAAAGTCTGCTTAAATAAAATAAATTGTAAAGTTTATAAAAGCATACCAATATCATTGAAAGCACTTTCATCTCATTATACAGAATAATTCATTAGACTAATCATAATTCAAAAGACTGAAGCTAATAAAAAAACCGACACCATGCTTTTCCCAAGCAGATAGATAGTAAACAAATTTCAAAAGCATAGGAAAACTGAAAGTCCTGGTGTGATCCGATCCCAAATCAACTAATCCTATCTTCTATCTGGGATTGCAAATTCCTTAGGTTTTATTTATTAGTAATTTTAAAGATGCATATTTTAAGTGATTTTCGCAAATTAAGTTTGCTTTATACTACTCTCTCATTCCATTGCCATTAGTTTTAACATTGTCTCTCTAGAAGCATTTAGGGACAATACGCACGACTTTTGAAGAAAGGCGACGTTTTTTATCGGTATCAAACTTTGGTTTTCCTGGACAGACGAAAACCCGCTTAAAGTTTTCTTGACTTATTACCTGCCGTTCTTCTATTTCTATAAAAACAAAATGTCTACATCTCCTGTACTTTGAAAGGATTCCACACAAATCACTATGGTACCCCTGTAAGCAAGCGTGACTGCATTTTCTAGTCTCTTTGGGGTCTATTCTGAGTACTTCGGTTGGCTGGGTTCCGTACGTTAACAAAGGAACCCAACCCAACTCCCAACCCAACCGGGGGTACCAGAATAGACCCCATAGTCCCAATTTCATCCAAGACACATAGCTCCATTCTAGACGGACCCGTAACCGAACATGAAACGTTCACTTTTTGTATCTGTCTGTCGTTCAAATGAGTGAACGATTGATTGATAACTCGATGTGTGAGAGATGTAAACAAACAACCGATTTGGTGGCTGTCCATTTTGGCATTGTAAATATTATGAAGAACTTGGAGAAATCCCAGACATGAGATCCATCTTCAAATGGACAAAGAACAGAAGAGAAGACATAATTTGCGCCAGAATTTTTAGTAAAACATTAATAACCCCGGGCCTTTTGAATAAATTTAATCTTTCAGACACTCCAATGTGTAATACATGCAACATTATGAACAATTTGGATCATATTTTACTTCACTGGTCTAGGTGTTCAACCATTCGTAGTCATCTCTGGAACAAACTTGGACTCGTTTCTTCAGCAACCTATAGATTTAAGGAACTCACAAGCAAAATCTTTGAAAATAAACAGAACCTTCATATTTTCCTCCAGAAAGTTTTTTGACATTTTTTAATTTGAACCTTTTGTGAATAAGGGGATGATAGCATTTGCAGCTAAAAATCTCAAAAAAATCCTCAAATCAATCAATCAATTTGGCATTGTTTTTGATTCGAGCATGATGTGGTTTTCGAAAGGGATAATGGACCTTATGCACCCTTTGGGTTCGAGAGTATAGAAAAACAGCTGTGGAGGAATAAACAAAACGATCGGCCTATAAGCGACTCAGAAATGAAAGCAGTTCTGAGTCAGCTGTTTAAGACTGACCAATGGCTGCCTCCGGCAGGTCACGTGTCGGAGGATGTGACGTCACATGCATAAGATCCATTCAGAGGACAGGGCCGGCCTTAAGCCGATTGGACCCATTTCTCCAAATAGCGCCCCACGCCTAAGGGGCCCCGCGCTAGCGTGCTACAAAGAATGCAATCGAATTTCTTCAAATTAAAATTAATTAATTAATGTTTTTAACAAATTATTTTTTAAAACATGTTTTTTTTTCATTACAAAAACATGATTTGTTTTAATAGATCTAAGAAAGTTTGCAAGTATATGCAAATATAAATTATTAGCGGATGTTCACGATAAAATAAAATAAGTTTTTTCAAATGTTCAGATGCGAAATAAGAGTATATACTTCCATTTGAATGTCGTGGACATAATAATAATGACTGGAAATTCAGTTTGAGTTGAATTTCTAAGCAATTTTTTGAACATCGAGATGTCTTTTTTGTCTCTTATTTTGAATGTCTGAATAATTAATTTATTTTGATTGTCTGATATAAAAAGATTTATCTCTTTTCTACACAACCATTAAAATAATGATGAAAATGTTGATTTAAATCTGGTTCTTAATTTTTTTTATAAAACATGCCATTTGAAACCATTGCATATTTCTTTTTACTGTACCAGTCAGTCTTTTAAGATGAGTGTTTTATAGAAATTACAAGTAATTTGCTTACTGAAGAAAAGTTCATTACAGTAAAATAAATTATTAGCACTCCAATTATAACCTTAATCGGAAATAAATAAGGTTTTTAATTATGTTTATTAACATTTTGCAAGTGAAAGCTTAATTAGCTGATCTTAAATTTGTAGTCTTGAACTATATGCTTTATACTGCAATTATAAGTATAGATATAGATATTTTGAAAGAATTAGCAGGGAAAAAAAGGAAAAGCAATTGTCAATTATAATTTTGTGTTTATTTTTATAATCAAACTACTGAAACCATTATTCTTGAATGATCCGTTATCTCAGTTTCGTAATAAAGTTTTTTTTTTTTGTTTCAGTTCATCATAATGTTTGTTGCCCAAAAACTCCTTATATACAAGACGGATTATCTAATAGCCAGTATAGGCAACTGCCTATGGACCCCGTAACTTTTGGGGGCCATTGGAATTTTTTCAGGCATTTTTAGGGTAAATTTAATTTTGTGCTTTCATTTGGTTTATAATTACATTGTACACGAACATATTCTAATTAAAATCAAATATCGTTTAAATTTCAGATTATTATTCTTAGGATTTATTTCGTTCTTTCAAATCTACTTGCAGAACAGTGTGGTCCAATTTTTTTACAGTACTCACAAGTCAACAACGCTCTAAGACTTTCCCTGCTATCATAAATACTAGAAAAGAGGGAGTGCCTTTGAAACTATAGCAAAGGGGTGGTCGAGAACTCTGCGTATTTCGTTTCCTGTAAGTAGGAATGAGACATTATACTACCGGAGGGGCCCTGGAAAGTGAGGAATTCTTGAACAAAATCTCTAGTATTACAACAAACTGATGCCGCTGACATTTTATTGTTCCCGCAGGCTCCCAGCATGTCCGAAAAATCTCTCTTTGCAAGAAGTATGGGGTTCTTGCTAGAGAAGGCATAGTGACATATTTTTTCTTTTCTTTCTTTCTTTTTCTGCAGCTCATTTTACTGCTCTGTCTTCTTCGAATCTCTAAAGCCCTGACAAGGAAGGTAAAGAGATCATGCAATTTGGAGTCTAAAGGCATGAAGGAAAAGGGATGTTATGTGTTTTGGAATGAGCTATTACCCTTACACCCCTTTTTTTAGTTGCAAATAAGTGACTGGGCCTTCAAATATTACGTAAGCATGTTTTTGTATTTTTTGACCCTCCCCCCTTGTCAGCAAAAATAAGCAAATCGCAAACCCCCCTCTTATAATTACGTAAGCAAACTGCAAACCCCCACCCCCCTCGTTCTTTTTTTTTACAAAACGTATAACAGTTATAATCTAATTTTAAAAATTTTAGGACTTAATTCAAATAAAAAACTCTAACTCGGCTTAAAATGAAAAAAAAATGTAAGTTTAATTTCTCCTTACAATTTCAAGTTTAAGCTTCTTTTGTCAAATTTAATTTTTTTTTCAAATTTAATTTTTTTAAAATTAAATTATTTGTGCAAGTTACAAGAGATTTTCGGAAATAAAGTGATTTTAATGTCTTACGTAAGAATCACTCAAACTCCCCCTCCCCCCCTTGTCAGCAAAAATAAGCAAATCGCAAACCCCCTCCCCCCTTGGGTGCTTACGTAATATTTGAACGGTCCCACAGGAAATTGTAACATTTCTCTTTCCAGTCAACCGAGAGAAACAGGACGCACAAAGGAATAAGGAATATTTACACATTTTCGTATTTTTAAAAGGTGAGCTCAGATTATTGTTCCTTTATTTTTAAATTGCTTTTGTCGTATTAAATACTAGCTGTGTTCATCGACCGAATGATTCGCCCATTTTATTAACTGTATATTAATTATGCCAACTTACTTTAAATCCGTCAAATTATTTAATTTTT
This sequence comes from Araneus ventricosus, assembly GCA_013235015.1. Classification (NCBI taxonomy): domain Eukaryota; kingdom Metazoa; phylum Arthropoda; class Arachnida; order Araneae; family Araneidae; genus Araneus; species Araneus ventricosus. The sequence continues at coordinate 315,160 of BGPR01000782.1, forward strand.
GGTAAGTTGAAAACATTAATTGCTTCAAAAGAATGAATTAGTAATACAAGGAAAAGAAAAACAGTAAATGTATCAATACTTGAAACTAAATTTTGAGGCAGTGTGTTTTGCATCTTATCAAATTAAAGATTTAGATCTTTACATTCAATTGTTAAAATAGTATTAGGTTGGCTCTTTAAAATCATGAAAATGAATGAAGATTAATTTTCGTTTTGATCATGCAAGAGATGGTTTGTTCAGATTGAAGTTACAATTATTGCACATTATATAACTAATTATAACCTGATTGTTTAACCTAATTATAAGAAATAAACAAATGTCATAATTTCCAGAGAGGATAATCCTGACTTCAATAAAAATAGGTTTAAGTTCATAGCTAAAATTTAAATTTATCAAAATAAAAAAGTAAATCTATCCAAAAAGTAAATTTAGTTGAAGTAACAAGAAATTAAATTAAAAAAAACTAGCAGAGCAAGGAAAATGGACTGTATTCTATTATAACAAATGAAGAAATAAATCAATAAATAATAATAAAAGAAATAATAATAAATAAAAAATAAATAAGCAAAATAAATTTTATATCTCGTTTTTTAACGCAAGCAAAACATTAGATTTAAAGATTTGATGAATCAATGAAATTGATTCGACTTTCATTAGAACATTGCAAACTATTGTTGAAAAATTAAGCATAATTTTTTTCTCTTTAAGAAGAAAAATTTTCCGACAAATAAACTTGTAAATTAGATTTGAAAGATATATTTTTGAATTCAAGACGGTGTATAAAAGATTTTAGTGTCATCACAGTAAATGAAACACAGATTTTAGCATATCAGTATAATGCAATGTTGTGTTTAGAAATTCCCAAAATTTAAAAAAGATGAAAATTACGAAAATAAAAAAACTGCATTATTGAAGTAAACAAAGACACTAGAGAGATGCAGTTAATGAAATCGTTACGCAAAGACATTATCACAAAATAATTTATTTAAACCGAGTTATATAGGTACAAGTAAACAATTTCGTTTTAGTCTTTAAGCAAAAACTATGCAATTAAAATTACGAATAAAATTATAGATACAGTTGTTAGTTAGTCCAGTCATTAGGTGCTAAAAAGGAATGATTTAAAGCAAATTCTGGTGGAGTCGTAATTTTTTGCTCCTATATGTTTTTTGGGGTGCTGATTACGAATCTGAGGTTTCCCACCAAAAATTTTTGTTGGAATTTTAGTTATAGCCAAAAAACATGAAAAAAAATGGACTTTCCCTCAGTTTTTTGCTTATAACTCAAAAACTATCAACTTTTTTATGGCATCATCATATATCAAAATAATCAGCACAAAATTTCCTACAATTTGTGTTACACTATTTTTTCGTTACGCATACCGTTTAAGTGCTATAACTGGTTGAAGTTTGGCGAATGTTTGACTTGCCTGCTAGCTCGGCTTGAACAACAACGAACCATCCAATCTGTATGCGCGAAATTATCTATCTTACTAAATAAATTCCTACTGAATTAATATACTTTTTCTATCGTAAACCTCTTTGTGCAAATAAAGGTTTTATCAGTTATATTATGAGTATACTTGCATAATCTGCACAAAATTCCTTCTAAATCTTTCTTCCCTGGTATTACCTGGCTTTCGCGGTTGTGAAGTAAACAACAGAGTAAATATCACGAATTTTTTAATAAGTTAGGAGGTTTAAACATAGCCCTGTTATTGTCCCCTACCTGCTCTTGGTATCAAAACAATCGAATAAAATTATTTTAATACTGTGAAATTCAAAAGAAATGACAGAGTGCCAACACTAGCTCTAATAAGTGATGTCATCAAGGTACATTATGAAAGTGTATCTATCAACCCTACAACGCTTTTCCAGACAATTTATTTTACAAAGCAATCGGAATCTTAACATTTGAACTATGTCCCTTTCCATTACCTCTGTTTGATGAAGCTGTAATGCGAAATGGCACAAAATCCTCTTTATACAAAGCTTTCAAGCCATGTACACGGGATTTTAAAGCGGTGTGTATATTATTGATGGAGGATACTTGCTACACAGAGTCATCTGGAAAAGGGGTTCAACATTTTTCATCAATTTGTGATAATTATGTGACATATGTTTGTACAAAGTACAAATCAACTGCTCTAGTCATTTTCTATGGGTATCCTGAAAATGGAACAGTAGAAGGTACTAAATGTGCAGAATGGGCCAGGAGAACACAGAAACAAATGTCAAGTGAAGTAATGTTTGATGAAACGATGATACGAACTGTTTATTAAGAAAAATTCATGGCCAATCCGAAGAACAAGGATAGACTCATTTCCATCCTGATGAACAAGTTCTCCTCAGTAAACATGATATACAAGAAAGCAGACGAAGATGCTGATTGTTTAATTGTGAAAACTATAGCTTTGGCCCCAACATATCCGTCTGTGGTTGTCATAGGTGAAGATATCGAACTTTTTGTCATCTTAATTGGCATTTGTACCTTTGACAATGTATATTTCCTAAAACTAGGAAAAGAAAAATCGCTGAAAAGATATTTTTTCCTCATACAGTTTTAGAAAAAACAATCGCCGACGATATTTTATTAATACATGCCATGAGCGGATGTGACAACACATCAGCTCTTTTTAATTATGTTAAATTGAAGTTTGTGCAGACTTTGAAAAACAATAATGATCTCCTCAAAGTAATTGAAATTTTTAAGAACCCGGATATGACCCCTGAAGCTGCTATGGAACCGCTTTCTTGTGGCATTGTATGGCTACCCAATAACTACCTCGGATACTCCATCCTTGATTAATCTTTGTTACAAATGTTACATGAAATCTTCATTTAACAAAAGTAGCAACATGGCTTCGCTTCGCAGCTGCCCACCAACATTCCCTAAAAGTTTACTATCAGATCCAGCACTGGCTTGGCAATAAAAAGATACCTGGAGACTGGGGTTGGGAAAGAATAAACAGTGAGCTCCAACCCGTCAAAACTCTGAAGTCCCCCGAACCTGACTCTATCCTGAACGCAAGATATACTGCAAGTGTAAGAAGAGGTGCACAGGAAATTGCAGTTGTGGGAAGGTCAGACTGTTTTGTTCAATGCTGTATCCTCATTGTTGGGGCAACTACAATAACAGAGGGATTCAAGTAATTAATAGTGATAAGGATGATGATGGTGAACCAATACTGCCCGATGATTTAGTTGAGGCATCTTTATCTTTGCATGTGGAGGAAGACATAGGTGATCTTTCAAAAAATATTGGACCACAAGCACCAAGATAAAGTGAAGAGACTGTGTAACGTATGCAGATGCCAAGATCATATTTATGACTGTAGTTGTATTATTATTAAGTTATTATGACTTTTAAAGTTTAGAATGCTACTTTTTTTCATGTCATTTTTTTTCTTGGTTACTATATACCAAGTAATTCAAATTAATTAATAAAAATTAATAAAGTTTAATTAAAAACCACACTAAATACTTTTAGTTGTTTGTAAAATAACATTTATTGTGAAAGTGAATCTAAGTTTCCATCAACATCAGCCTTTTAGAGCTAATCAAGGAATTTCATTCATAACTAGCACTTATGTCCGGCGTTGCTCGGAACTAAATTATCTCCATGTCTAATATAACAGATGAAAAATTTATTTGAAAAAGGAACATTATGGTAGAAAAAGTGTATTAAATAAGTAAAGTATATTAATAGTAAGATAGCAAATTTTAGTGCATACAGATAGGAAGATTTGTTATTTTTCAAGCCGTGCTAGTAGGTAAGTCAAACTTTAGCCAAACTTCAACCAGTTATAGCACGTAAACGGTATGCGTAACGAAAAAATAGTATGGACATAAATTGTAGGAAATTTTGTGCTGATTATTTTGATATACGATGATGCCATAAAAAAGTTGATAGTTTTTGAGTTATAAGCAAAAAACTGGGGGAAAATCCTTTTTTTTCATCTTTTTTTGGCTATAATTAAAATTCCAACAAAAATTTTTGGTGGGAAACCTCGGATTCGTAATCAGCACCCAAAAAAACATATAGGAGCAAAAAATTACGACTCCACCAGAATTTGTTTTTAAAAACTACCTAATGACTGGACTATGTTAAAAATGAAATAAATTAATATTTGAAATTCTCATAATAGAAATTATCTTTCATACGAGAGTCTTCAAATTTAGCTTTCAACAACAAATCAGTGACAATTTATAAAAAGTACGAAACATAAAAAGTACAAAAGATAAGAAAAAAATAATTTGCCATGATAATCACTTGGAAACAATTTTATTTTCAACATGATCTCCACCAATGTTGATGCACTTATCCCATCGTTTTATCAGCTCCCCAATTCCAACTGCATAAAATTCTTTGGGTTGCTGTCTCATCCACAGCAGGACTTCGTGTTGAACGTTAGCATCTCATCGTCAGATGAAAATCGCTTGGGGCTAAGTCTGGGTTGTAAGGTGGATGCTGTAGCACTGACCAACCAGACTTTTCATCTGTTTCGTCCACTAAAACAAAATCTTGCAGGCAAACACTTTTCAGATGACGACGACGTTGAAGCTTTTACACATGAATCTTCTTGCAAGTTACTTAGCTCAGTACCAGAAGCTTGGTACGTCTCTTTGGAATGAATTAGCTGATGTTTCGTCAAAATTTTCTGTTGCATCGAGTCAAAAATTTCATTTACTGAAGCTTTTACACATGAATCTTCTTGCAAGTTACTTAGCGCAGTACCAGAAGCTTGGTACGTCTCTTTGGAATGAATTAGCTGATGTTTTGTGAGATTGTTTTTCCTTGTATACGATTTACCACAAAAAACGCATACATGAGATTTCTCTGATGAATGAGAAAGAAAATGCCTCCGCAAATGATCTTTTCTGTTAAAACCTTTACCGCATATTTCACATACATTGGGTTTCTCATTTGTATGAGTACGTAAATGAATTCTTAAATGGGATCTATGGGCAAATGCTTTGTTGCATATCTCACAAAAGAGAGGTTTTTCACCGCCATGAGTTAGTACGTGTCTCCCTAAATCGCCTTTCATACTAAATGCTCTACCGCATATCTCACAAGTATAGGGTCTTTCATTTCTGTGGAAGCGTAAATGAGTTTTTAGAGTGCCTTTTATCGCAAATCCTCTCCCGCATATTTCACAGACGTGAGGTTTTTCATTTGTATGAATAAGTAAATGCGTTTTTAAGGTACATTTCAAACGAAATGCTTTCCCACATACGTCACATGCATAAATATTTTCTGTGGATTTTTCAACTGACATTTTCTTCTCATGCGTTTGCATTTCGCTGTAATATTTTCCGCACGCAACAAACCACTTTGCTGTGATATAATCGCAAAAATATCGTGGCTGTCTATAATCTGAGCTG
>BGPR01000782.1:320556-336003 GCA_013235015.1 Araneus ventricosus
GTAATAAGTCAGGTTTACTTTCTTCTGGTTCATAGCTTAAATTTATAAGGATATATTGAAGCGGAATTATGACAAGAAAGTGAATTTTAAAAGAATAGACTAAAAAGAACTAGAAGAAAAAGAAAATGATAAAAGTCAGCTATTTTTTTAAAAAGTTATTAGTGCCCTATGATGAAAGTTAATCAGTTCATAGTGCTCTGGAACTCTATAAAGAAGAATAGTCTGTACATTATAGAAATTGAAACTACTAAATGGAATTTCTTGAAATTTTGCTCACAAATACTCTGAAGTGTAATGAAGGTTTTAGTAATGGTTTCTTGACAATTATTAATTGGTTACATTTTTATTAAGTGAAAACTGTAACAATTATAATTATCCGCCATGCCACCAGGTGGCACTGCCTTCATTCTCTCCAGAGATGTTTCCTATTGTTTAGTACAAATGATAAGAGGATTTTGTGTATTTTACATGAAAATATTTTTTTACATTGAAAATATTAGTTACATTTTAAAAAAAGGACGAAAATACTTTATTCTTTCTAGAGTTTTCCTATTCTATTTCCTTCAAAAACAGACGATTATCATTCTCATTTTGTTCTGAAATTATGATTTCGGATATTGAAGATTGAACGGCAAATTGTGTATCGCGATCAGACGGATTTACACTGACTGATATAACACTCCCGAAACATCTGCACCATAGCAGCATGAAGACACTTGATCCAAACCAGATTTCTTTGCTTACACCTACCGCGGATCTTTCGTAGAATCGAAAGTCAGGAGCCTCAGACGAAGATGTGGAATTTCTGTCACAGCTAGTGCACACCTGCAAATGCAATATTATTATTTAAGTAGTGCATCTAAGCATGTACACTTCAATTTGCATGATCTAACAAATAAATAAATAGAAGAATATGCATATTTCTCATCAGTGGCGAATCCAGGATTCGGGTCTGGGGAGTGCTGAAATCATAAAAATTATGTATCGTAGTGACGAATGTCAAACCTCATGGCTTAGATAAACCAAAACACTTTAACTTTACAGGCTTTCCTCTCCTGACAATAAGAATAATAAAGAACACTACAATACTTTCGATAATTTAATAAAAAATACAATGAAATAACTGGCCAAAAAATGTTTTCGACCGTCATCACTACAAGTACAAGTGGAATGACTAGAAAAGTAGGAAAATTTTCGAGCCTGTCAAGTCAGGAAGCAATGTTGTCACGATTTTATTACTATTTTTTAAAAATGAAAATTAAGATCAAACAGTTGTAGTGATTTTAAATCAAGAATTTTGGTTTAGCTCTGGAGGGGGGGGGGCTGCAGCCAGATAGCCCCTCCCCTGGATTCGCCACTGTTTCTCATTCCAGACGTGTGTTAATAGTTTAGAATCTAAAGTCCAGATAGCTCTTGGAATGAGAATCTGAAGACAATACAGCACTGCTACAAAAAGGTAACACTGATTCAACCTTTAACCAGCGGGAATGGTCTCCCCTAAACTTTCTCGTATACTCCTAACACAGGTAGAGAAAAAAATAAGCTAAAAGGCAGTGAAACGAACAGGAACCCCTAACGCAGTAGAGGAAAAAAACAATAATAAGCGAAAGGTCATACCACGATTTCCGAAGGACGTCCAATGAAGAAGTGGAATTAGAAGCCGGCGTGATTACCAATAGGGTTGGGCGTAAGATAAAGAAAACGAAATTTGCAATATGAACTCCCTTTTTTTTAACCGATTGACACAAAAATTGGACACAAATCTACCATTAAGGTAAGAAGGCCACATACCAAATTTCATTTATCAAAGTAATTTTTACTTTCTCGTATACGAAGTATACAAAGAGAAAGTATTGTAATCGTCAAAAAATTCGAACTCGAGATTTTGACGGATCTCCACGTTTTAGACCTCCCTGAGTCCGAAAAACACAACTTTGGAATTATGTCTGTCTGTGAACACGATAACTCGAAAACTATTAGAGCTACGTTGATGAAATTTGGCATGTGGTCTTTAAACATAATTTGTAGGTTTCTAACAAATTTTGGACAAAATCCGTCTACGGGAAGTCTGTCTGCCCGCGGTCATGCGAACACTATAACTCAAAAACTTGAATAGCTAGATGGATAAAATCTGGTACACAGTTTTATCGTCATGAATGCAGGTCCGTATAAAATTTTGGGCCAAATCCGTCAACGGGCTGACTGTCTGTATAATCGCATACTTGTTCACTTTTGAAACTAACTCCATGCCCATGCGTACTGGTAGTAATGCCTGTGCACGCGGTAGGATTACGCCACTTTGTCCTTGAGATGGTAAGAGTGGAAAATCGGTTCGCCTTTAATACATACGCATCTCTTTGAATTTGATTCTTTACGTAAATATTTTACAATCACTGTAATCTACAATGAAAAACCTTCTGATAGTCATTGCATTCTGAGTTATAGTTGGTTCGAATTTTTATCCACGCGGGGGGAGAGGAAACAGCAAATTTTTGGGAAAGTATACGAAAAAGTTTAGGGGAGACCACTCCCGCTGGTTGGAAGAGTGTTATCGAGTGAAGTGGGCGAGAAGGGAAGTGTATATGTGGAGCTTTATTTTTTTTTTTTTTTCGTCAGCAAAATCGCCACATCAACATTCGCTTAAGGCATCCGACTGTGTTCGGAGACATTTTTTTGAAAAATAACATATATATATATATTAATGTTATTTTTCGACTGCATATGTTTTAAGACTATGAAAATATTGTAAAATTAAGCTTTCAAAATAGTATTTTTTTTTAAAAAACTGAGAAATTTGAAGAAAAATGACTAAAATATTTGCCTTACGCTAACAGTCATGGACAAAATCATATTCAAAATATACATAAATCCTTGTAGGAGTACATTTTTATGACAGTTATCTGTGTTATGCTCTAAAATATTTCTTGTACTTCAAAATAGTTTTGAGATATAGCTGAACATATTTACTAAACTGGTAATTTTTCATGAAAAATGCTTTTCGTTTATATTTAAACACTTAAAAATATTACTTGATTTTAAAATTGACCTTAGTTTTTAGAGGAAAACATCAAGCATATTACAGAAAACAATCTCGGAAAATTTCCTATCAATACTTGAATAACTTTTTGAGAAATCAATGTTACGGTCGACAGTTTTCCTCAAAAATATCATTTCTCAGAAAACACATTTAAAGTTTTCATGCAACATAAAATAACGCTCACAGTTCGGTAATAAAACAGCTGTAACTCCATTTGTAATTCACGTAGAGTAAAAAGTGAGACAATTTTAGAAAGCTGATTAAACAGGCTACAAAATTAAGTCATAAAATGTTTTTTGATAATTTCATCAAAAACGACGATTTTAAACCAGTCGGATACCTTTGAGATGTTTATTGAGAGAATTACATTATACGTGTTTTATTATTATTTCTGTATTCGAATAACTTAACTCGAGTAAGCCACTTTGTCCTTGAGATGGTAAGAGTGGAAAATCGGTCCGCATTTAATCGCTACGCATCCCTTTGAATTTGATTCTTTACGTAAATATTTTACAATCACTATAATCTACAATGAAAAACCTTCTGATAGTCATTGGATTTTGGGTTACAGTAGGTTCGAATTTTTTTATCCACGCGGGGGGAGGGGAAACAGCACCTTTTTGGGAAAGTATACGAGAAAGTTTCGGGGAGACCACTCCCGCTGGTTGGAAGAGTGTTAGCGAGTGAAGTGGACGAGGAGGGAAGTGTATATGTGGAGCTTTGATTTTCGTCACATCAACATTCGCTTAACTTTCTGCCAGTAAAACTAGTAGTAAATGTCATATGCTGATTATTTAATTTGTTTGGGAAGCGGGTAATTTCATACCCGGCTTTGGAATTAATAAATTTAGCCTACTGAAATGCAAAGTAGCTTTTTAAAATTGCATTCTTTTGATAAATATTATTTCGCAGCCCTCATTGTTTCTGAGCTCACGAGCCGACACTGCCTATGAATAGGCTTGCCAGACGTCCCGGTTTTCAGACAAAATACCGGTGTCCCGGCCGGTTTACTTCACGTCCCGGTAAAAATTAAATTTGATTATAGATGACCAAAAAAGTCTAAAAATAATTAACTGTGAAGGATTATTTAGGATAATTACTTTATCATTTATTTCACTGTACTGTATGAAAAGTGAAAACTATAGAAGAGTGATGGTCTGCTAATAAATAATATTGTCATCGTATCGTCTTGTCTCGCCAATCGTGACCATGCCTTCTGCTTACCGGGACATCAGCACTAGTTGAGAGAGTATTTTCTTTGACGAACAACGCATGGACTGATGATAGGGGTTTGATGAAGGAATCTACAGTTAAAGGCTTGATGACATGTAAAATTAATATCGGAATAGCTTGTGAAGATTTTTACAACACGATTAAAAACAAAAAAGACTTTCTAAAAAAAGTCCCAGCCAATGAAAAGTACATGTAAATATTGTTCAAATTTTTATTCCTCATTCAAAGTGTTTCTTCTTACTTAAGTAACTTATAAATATTAACATGTAAGAAATAAATGTTTAAATTTTTATGCTTGTGTCATTTATTATTACCCCTGGTTTAGGTTCCTAATCAGTAACCATTTATTCATATCATTGAGAATACACTACCCTCTAAAAACCCGCCAAGGGTGTGTACCCTTGAATACCCGCGACGCTGGGGAGCATTCTGGTGTCCCGGTTGAACATATCAGAAATCTGGCAAGCCTACCTATGAAGCATGGAAGGTGTAGATGCGTCGGAGAACAGTCTTAGGGGCGCCATGGAGACAAGTGCATTTTAGATCAATTTTTTAATTCAAATAAGATAAGGGACAGAAAAAAATCATATTATACGCCGGGACCCAATTATCCTGTTTACTCCACAGCCTACTATCTGTCCACCATGAGAACTGCCTCCGCCAAATTGTCTACAGGGTGGATACAGAAACTGTGAAAATAATTTCCCCGACTACATTTACAACATTTTCCTGATTTACGGCTAGTAATAATATTACTAGCTGCATGGCCCGGCGTTGCACGGGCAATTTTGAATAATGGGATATTCCCGGGCGGAGAGAAGTGAGATCACGTGAGGCCTTGGGATCCATATTTTCATATGCCCGGCTCCATTTTTTTTCAACAAATATTGTCACTTAGTTTCCCCAACAAATGTAAATATTCTTTCAAATCTAGTCGTTTTATTACTAATTTTCATATGCCCGCCTCCGGTTTATTTTTTTTACACATATTGTCGCTAACGTAAACGTTACGTTTCCCCCAAAACGTAAAAAATCCTTTGAATCCTATATTGTTCAATTAAAATTTTTAAATCCAACCATTTAATTACCTTATAGTTAATAACCCAGCATTTCTCGAAATCCACATTTTTCCATATGCCCGCCTCTGTTTTTTTCCCTGCAAATATTGTCACTAACAAGGAGAGGGCACGACTTGGGAAATTCAATTCGGGATGAAACTTGGCATATTAGTAGTATACCATTAGGGTGTTAACCCATCAATCTAAAAAAATGCAATGCCCAGTCAATTCGGAGGAAATGGCCCTCAAACTTTGAGCACAACTTATATACCAGTAACTCTCCACAAGCAATCAGCGTTCTGATAGTTTAGATGTCAGCGTACTCGATTACCATTCGCTAGGTCCGCAGTTCGGTCCTGGCTGCGTTTTTCTTCAATATTATTCCAAATTAAATTAAAAATATTTTAAATTAAAACTTTAATTATTTTTGCGCAGAAAATAACTTTCTTGACACCTTTCATTTTCATGAATAAGTCCTTCATCACTCACAATAATTTTTTCAGCCAGGATGGCCAAAGTATTTTGGAAGATTTCTTCACCCATCAACATTGCTTCATGAGAAATTGAAGCTGAAGATTCTGATGAAATTAAATTATTTTGAGCCAATAAACCTTGATAATAAATAACAGCAGCTTTTAATCTCAACTTTGACACTTCACTGTATAGTGATTCTTGTGTGGTTCCATCTTCAACCTCCGACACACTAGCAGTATTATAATTCATAGACGTTTTCACTTTAGAATATTTTAACTCTCTGTATTGTGCTAATTTAATCCAAAAACAATGCTAAACACTTCAAAATCCAAAGTGAATAACCTCGTTTGTTCAGGGCTTCTAAAGGAATAGAAGTAAAAGCACTGTCGAAGCATTTCATACGATAATGAGTAAAGCCATTTATCCATTGGTCCCTTTTCAATTATTGAAATTTCGGACCACCTGCCTACGCATTTAATAGATTAACAGCTGCTCTCTGCTATTTTTATTCCAGAATTAAAATATTGGACCATCTGCACATGTATTCAATATATTAACATCTGCTTTCTACTGTTTCCAAGATAAAATAAGAAAGAAGAATTTGTGAATATAAAAATCCAATAATTTAAAACTTTCAATGAATTTAGAATGAGAATTTTAAGTATAATTAATATTTAAATATATATTTATAATATCACCATTGAAGATGTATTTATAATTATTTTGCCGTTTATATATTATTTTATCTGTAATTCAAGTATCATATAAATAAAGTTATTTTCTGCATAAAAATAATTAAGGTTTTGATTTAAAATATTTTTCTAATTTTTAATTTAATTTGGAATAATTTAAAAAAAATAAAAATAAAGAACCCTCAGCTAGGACCGAACTGCGGACCTTACGAATGGTAATCGAGTACGCTGACATCTAAGCTATCAGAACGCTGTTTGCTTGTGGAGAGTTACTGGTATATAAGTTGTGCTCAAAGTTTGAGGGCCATTTCCTCCGAATTGGCTGGCCATTGCATTCTTTTAGATTGATGGGTGAACACCCTAATGGTATACTACTAATATGCCAAGTTTCATCCCGAATTGAATTTCCCAAGTCGTGCCCTCTCCTTGTAAGCTTCCCCAACAAACGTAAATCTGTTTTGAATCCTCTCTTGTTGGATTAAAACTTTCAGTTCTAGCCTTTTTACTACCTTAAAGCAGTTTGATTTGAATGAAAACGCGAGAATTCTTACGCTTATAAATTAAAACAAATTAGCATGATATTTGTTTTGCAAAAGAAAAAATAAAACAAATAACAATGAAAAAAACGGATAAAAATGAATAATTATTTTCCCCAACAAACGTAAATGCTGCGAAACAACGAATGGCAAAAAAAGAAAGAAAAATGCAGGAAAACGATTTTTTTTCAATTGTTAATAAATCCAAACACAGAAGAACACAGAAGATCGCTCAAAAGGAAATACCAACTTTCGTTAAATAAATAAAAAAAAATGCAACACCGGATGCGAAAACTAATAATAGGAAAAAAAAAAAGAATCCGCCGTGAATGAATTCACCATTCTGCCAATAGATGGCAGCACGTCAATTCATTCATTTCGACGTTAATTAATATCTTTTTAACTAATTGTAATTTCGGAATTTAAATGGCTGAAATGGATTCCTTGGATTATTCCCCATCTTTTGGTACTTTCCGCGTGCTTCTCCGTTCAGTGGTTCGTGAGAAGATAGCCGGACATACATACATATATACATACATACGTTTGTTTACCTTCGAATTTTAATAGGATAGATTTTCCTGGCTTTCTCCCTACTCAGAATCACAATATGTGTACAATATACATAATTAAAAACACTTTTACCAGTTAATTAATATGAAAGAATTAAATTTTTTTATGAAATTTAATTTGAAAAAAATGGAATTAGCACCCTAAAAAAAATCTATTAAAACAGTATATTACATTTTTTATACGTAAAAAATACTGGAAATTTTAACAAAATACTTTGCTTCTAAAACTGCATAAGAATTCTAAGAAACATTAAAACTACTCTTTGCAACACAAGTTAAATTATATTAACAGTAATTGTTATTATGATCTTTGCTCAAAACTTTAAAACAGCTCAATAACTAATTAGTGCTCTTTGCATGGGTACCAGAATAACATGTTGCAACATAAATATAAAAATAGTATAATTATACGTACCTAATAACATATATTTTAGCAAAGATTTAAACAAGAGAAATTGCGAAAATATTACTTCAAATCTTTATTCTTTAACAAATCATAAGAAATTAATTGTTCTAATCAAAAACTTATGCTTTTATAAATGAATATAATTTTTAAAAAATCGATTTATAATACAAATAATGCTAGGCATTACTAATTTATAGATAATAACTCAAGTAACTATTAATTTTCCCTGATTTTCAGGTTCTGTCGCCACCCTGGTCTAGTTTACGGCGGTCGCTATAGAAACAGGTTTCCGTAGGAAGAATCCATTTCTAGTAGGTAGAAGCTCATTGAAATGTGTTCCGCAGCAAACTGGCGGCAAGAATAATAAAACTCCGACTTCCGTTGGATTCCTGATATTCGAGATGGATCTTCCCTAGCATAACCAGTTGCTATAGCGACCGCCGTAAACTAGACATTTTGGCGGCGACAGTTCTCGTGGCGGACAAACAGTACCAACTTGTTATTTCTTGATGGCTTCTATTAAACCTCGAAGTGTTTTTATCATTCTCAACCTAAATAAAGGAATTGTATGTGTTCATTGAAAACGAATAAACTTATCCTCATACAGATTAAAGATAAATTAGATAACAAAAGTTTTACCCTTTCTGTAATTATCTACAAGAAAAGTGTGTTCTCATCGAATTGTGCGTCTGAAAGTTATCACTCAAAAAAATATTTGGTACTTTTGTGTTAGTCAACAACAATGTTCAGATACGAATGTTGATGCCAAAACATCATTTTTCTGTTAGTACTGGAACCAACAAATGTGCACAAGGCTATTATGTAAATGCAGCGAAACGCGTAATTTTTAGCCTTATTTCAGTACTACTTGGTGAGCGTTGCCATCCAATAACAAGAATGTGACAAATATTTTTTTACGTAAAAAAAAATTAATCAGAATTCAACAAAACTTCATGCAGGCAACCGTTCAAAATGACAGATTTTTTTTAAAAAATAAAGTTAAAATAAAAGTTCATAATGACGGAATAGTGGCATCTGAGTCAATGTTAAAGTTCAGAAAGAATAAAAAATTCAGAATGGAGGAACTCGGAGATCCACTTTCTCAAGAACCACACACAGCAAGAGTTCAAAGAGAAGTCAGGACTTTTTTCTGCAAGGGGCTTAACAAAGTGTGAAAAAATTGGCCCCATGACTCGAAATGAAAGAGTAAAGAAAAACCAAACTCCAGAAAAGCAAGGAAACATAAAAACAAGCAAACAATGGACGAGTCTTCTGTTTTGTTTATTTACATTAAAATGCCTGAACTACGTAATTCCGGTGTAATGCTAAGTCAATGGAATCTTCTAAGCGGAAGTCCAAAAGTAATGCAAATTAAGTCAAGGTTTTTAATGAAAGTAAACAAAACAGAAAACTCGCCAATAACAAGAAAAAATACTCAACTCCCAAGCATACTTCGTAACTTCCTGCCACCATTTTAAAAACAACTTGCTAAACAAGAGAATTACTCGGGAGAGAGATTGACTGCAACGCCATATATTAAAACCAAAAAGAGAAACAAACTGCTGGACAATTTTTCTTTTTTAGAATTTATGAGAACTCAGCACTTTCTTTAAAACATCAATGTTGCAATAGTTTTTTGGAAATTCATTATACTGAAGGGTTCTAATTAAGTTACCTGTGCCTTTTAAATAAGAATTTTTATTGTTACGGATCTTTTTTTATTTTTTGTGAGCAAGAATTATGTTTTTAAATATTTTAGTGTGAAGATTAGATTGTAAATTGCTTAGATAAATAACTTTGAAATAGAATTCCTCTCTTTTGTTATAAATTCCTACTAAGAGTTTACCATTATAAATTCCCATTTCCAAATTCAGATAATTGCAGCACAAATTATTTTCATTGGTTTGATTTAATTTATGTTCAATGGATAACAATTTTATAATCATCTATATTTAATAAAAATAAATCATCTACGTATCTAAAATCATAAATTAAAGTAACTTTGATTACTTTGCTTTCAACGAAATGTAGAAAAACATTAGATAAAGCACTAGAAAAACTTGTACCCAGAGGGATTCCTCGAACTTGTTTAGAAAAGCTAATTCCATTGAAGAGGTAGTTTTCCAAAATATTCAACTTCCACAAATCAATCCAATCCTTTTTCCCAATAAATTCGCCGTTAAGGTAGATTTTGTATAATGATGTACAAACCTCTAATTTTGCGCGGAATGCTAGCATCAAAATTTCCAAAATCAAACGTATTAATGTTATTAATAGTGTTATTTTAAAAAATATCCAGATCTTTGTTGTTGTCAATAATGAAATTTTCTTGTACCTTTATTTTGTTTGAAATAACTTTAAAGAAAAATTTCTCCATAAAGTAGTTATGGCTACCAGTGTTACAAGTTATAAATCTTAATTTAACGGTTTTTGTGAAATTTAAGTATAGGGAACAGTTATGGATAATTTAGAAAACTAGTCTTGATCTTAATATTTTGGCAAATCTAACATTCTTTTACCTAATTCTTTTCTTACCACTATTAATTAGAACATATGTTTCATTTGAACTGTACTCATTAACTAAAATTTCTTTATAATAAAACCTGCACATAATACAAAAATTATTTGCTGCCTTGTACGCTGTACTAATAATAAACTTTTGTTTTAAGTTATTAATTTCATTCTTAGGCTGTTTATTAATAAAAATACCCCTTTCTTTAAAGTGAGATTCTTTCCTATTTATCTTGTTTCTAATTTTCACCAAAACTCTTTGTTTCCATTCACTAAACCCTTCAACTGGCCAGTGGTATTTTCTCACCATCTTAACAATGAAAATATCTAAATCCCGACAAATAAAACACAGTACCTTTTTAAAACCCACATTTTCTCTTAATCTAAATTTGGTTCCCTTTTTCATTAGATCCCGCGGTGTTTTTGTCTGATTTAACAATTTCAAATTATCAGTTAAAATATATCCCTTATCTTTATCAATAAACTCCTTAAGATCTTTTAAGCTTTATTACAATTTCATTTGATATTTTTTTCATGTTTCGTATTATTATTTTTAAAGTTCAGAAGACATTGAATTGGTTGGTTATTACCAGTTAAAATAAGTCCATTATCTCTATCAGTAAACTAAATTTACAAGAATTATTACAATTTCAATTGATATCTTTTCATGTTTCATTATTATTATTTTTAAAGTTCAGAAGATATTGAGGTGGTTGATTTATTTCCAGTTAAAATAAGTACTATCTTTATCAATAAACCCTCTAACTTTATTACAATTTCATTTTGATATTTTTTCAATATTTCTATTTTTAAAGTTCAGAAGACACTGATTTGGTTATTACCAGTTAAAATAAATTCCTTATCTTTATCAATCAACTCTAAACTTAAGCTTTATTAGCAATTTCATTTGTATTTTTTCATGTTTCGTATTATTTTTTAAAGTTCAGAAGACATTGAATTGGTTGGTTATTACCAGTTAAAATAGTCCCATATCTTTATCAATCAACTCCTAAGCTCTTCAAGCTTTATTACAATTCATTTGATATTTTTCTTGTTTCGTATTATTATTTTTAAAGTTCAGAAGACATTGAATTGGTTGGTTATTACCAGTTAAAATAGAAGTTCCCTTATCTTTATCAATCAACTCCCTAAGTCTTCTAGCTTTATTACAATTTTTCATTTGATATTTTTTCATGTTTCGTATTATTATTTTTAAAGTTCAGAAGACATTGAATTGGTTGGTTATTACCAGTTAGAAAATAAGTCCTTATCTTTATCAATAAACTCCCTAAGCTCAATTTGATACAATTTCATTTGATATTTTTTTCATGTTTCGTATTATTATTTTTTTTAATGTTCAGAAGACATTGAATTAGGTTGTTGGTTGTTTGGATTTAATGGCGCAAGAGATTTTTGGTAACTCGCCAATTAAATGTTAAAATTCAAACAGTGGTACTAAAATTTTAAAATTCGACTCAAATGTAAAAACAAAGTTGAAAATAGTATATAAATACCAATAACCATGTGCTTATGAAAATTTAAGTTTCCCATTCTTTTATGTTTTTTGGTTAATAATCATGTCTTTAATAATAAGCACATTAAAGACATACGTAAACGTCGAAGAGCTGTTTTTAAAATTCCAGCTGTGTTGTCAAATATTCGAATAAGAGTAGGCAAAAATTGTTTTTCCTGCAATTATTCTGAAGGTTATGCTATATGATGATATTTGATATACACTTAACAGTATCAATAATACATTGATTTTTAAAGTAAATATCTTAATCAAAATAATCATACGAAAAAAAATAAAAAAAATGAATTAAATATGTATTTTTATAATTTAAATCGCAGTTTTGAAGTATTTCTTCTTCGGTTTGAGATGCAAGTTTGTTATTAAAGATACATACTGGAAACTCGGTGTGCATTGTACTGTCGAGTATAAGTACTGCAACATAAAGAGTTTTCACCCGTTCTTAACTTGTCACTTCCACCTTTTCATGTATACTGTAGGTCACATAGGAGTGTGGCTTGTTTTTTGCTTGTTTTTCTTTCCCTTAACAATTTGTACGATGGATTTGGAATCACTCAGTATAAATCCATTGTAATAAAGGAATGGACTCACAAGTATTTTCTAAGAATGCAGAACTCGTAATGGATATCGATAAGGTTTAAAAGCATCATCGCGGAAGGAAATTACATGATTCTAAAAAATTCTACGAGTTCAGTTGTGAGAGTATTAAAAATGTAAAATAATTTTTTAGATTATTCCCAAGTAAAAAAGTCAGCAAAAAACCTTTAAAAAAACCTTGGAAAACTGCAGGTATTTGGGACAAAAAAAACCCTGCTTCTTCCCTTAATTTCTGTCCAGATACCACCACAAGAGATTTTTTGCTGACTTTTTTTCAGATGGAAAAAACCCTGTTTCTTACCTGCATGCTTTTATGCAAAATACCTGCAGATAAAAACCTGTATCTATAGTTAAGTTTATTCCCCCTTTCTTCTGACGTCATCTTAAGATATTTTCGTCGATGTCTCGAATGTCAATTAGGAATCATAATTAACAGTACAATTAAATTTCAATTAATTTAAATGAATATTATTAATTGAACTTACTTGCAGACAAGACCTTCTCCGAATCAGGGATCAGTTCCTGAGGTTGGCAGGCAAGCGCGCATATCTCCTTACCCGACGAGGACTTCGTAAAGGTGGTGTAAAATAATCTATTTAAGTTTTAACTTCACCTCTAGTAGCTATCTATTGGTGTAAAAATCAACTATTGGACCATGTATGTTTTACATTAGCTTATCTGAGTGACAACAGGTTACTGCTACATGTCTAAACAGTTGACATACATGCTTGGACAATCGATAAGAAAATTGATTTCAGAGCATTTTCTTTCTTTAATATTTTTATATTACTTAATATGTTTTTAATATTTTTATAATGTTTAATATGATATTTCACACATAAATATTTTTTCGTTTATTTCTTTGTTTTAAACAAAAGATTTTTTTTAATTTAATCCAGTTTCCACAAATGTATATATTTATATATGACTTTAAAAGATTCTTTTTTAAAATATTTTTTCTATTCAAAAGTAAATCAGATTTGCATTACATTGTGAAAAGAAGAATTTATTATGTTTATTACAGATTAAAATTTTTTTATCATCGTTTTCCTATGGAAAATGCTGATTCTAGATCATTAAGTAAAGTTTTTTTTCAAAATTTAAAGTTACATTTTTCTTCAATTATATCTTTTTTTATATATTAAACCCTAGTTCTCTTCCTTCCTCTTCTCTCGATCCAGTCCTATAGTTTTAGATCAGTTAGATACCATATTAGATAAAACTGTATGAAACCCAAATAAAATAAAAACATTCATGTTTCTCCATCAAAAAAAGCAATTTTTATTTTTTCTTCAAAATACCTGAAGTAAAATCTGCTAAGTCATTGAAGGTAAATAGTCTATAAACTTGTTGAAAAAGCCTGTATAAACCTTAAAAAAATCTGTACATTTCTCAGAAGGAAACCTGCAGTTTTATTTTCCTTCTAAAATCCCTTAGAAACCTTCAAAATACCTGAAAATCTCATTTTTTAAAGGTTTTGCTGATTTTTTTACTAGGTTCAATGACAACTATTAAAGAGAGGAATGTCAATACAGGGTTAGCCTAAATGATTCATCGGGTTTTAAAACACTGTCTTTTGAGAAACGACGCATAAGACGCGATACAGCAGAAACATACGCTCCCCAAGTTTAAAGCCGACCTCGTTTCTCGCCAGATAACAGGCCTGTAGCGGCACTGTACAAGATAGGCGGCAATGCAGGAGAAGAGTTTTTGTGCAGTTGGAATTGCTGAAGTGTTCTTCGGTTACGGCGTTCAGCATGGATTCCTGCACTGGCACAATTGTCCGCGCTTCCTCTCCAGAGAACTGAACACATCGCTGGATGGGACGTGCTGGAAACTTTGAGTGTATGTATCTTTTCATGTTTACCGTCTTTGTACGTCGTGTACTTGGAAATAAAACAGACCTTTCAAGCCGATGAATCATTTGAGCTAACTTGTATATCTTTCAGAAAACTCAATAACATATTCAGCACAACAAAAAAAAAGACTTAGTACAGTTCACACAATTTAATATAATTAAAATGTAAGATATTTGTACACTGGACAGAAAATACACGAAAAACGTAAACAGTCTTTATTTTTTTTGAATTTTGTTGCGTTCTTTACCTTGGAATGCTATCTCCTTGAGTTAAATTGACTCCCTTTTCCCATCAAACTGGATAGACTTTACCATACAGGATCAACATTTAGAAATGTCACTACGGTAAGAATTTATCCATATCTTTCGCCATTTCTTGATTTTTTTAATTTACATAATGAATTATAAAACAAAATCTGCTCTAAGAGGTTGAAAAGGTATTCTGTAACAGCATGCATCACTCGATGTTGTAAGCAAATGTGTACATCATATGATGATTCACTATTACCACACACACAAAGAAATTCTTTCTTTTTCTGAAAAGAAATTTGCATATCTAATATGTACGCACTGAATTTTTTTTTGAAATAAATTTGGACATCTAATACTAACACATTGAATTTTTCTTTTTTGAAATGAAATTTGGTATCTAATACGTAACACATTAGATTTTTCTTTCTGAAAATGAAATTTCACATCTAATATAACGCATTGAATTTTTTTTTTGAAAATGAATTTGGCATATCTAATACACAACAGTGATTTTTTCTTTCTGAAAATAAATTTGTCATATCTAATATGTAACACTTGAATACAGTACACCACACGGGTTAACAGAACTAAAAGAGGGGTGGGAATAACTATTTTAACAAATAGATTCCTCATTGTGGGGTTCTCAGGATTAACACACTTAAACCCACAAAATTTAATTAACCAATGTATGTC
>BGPR01000782.1:339710-360991 GCA_013235015.1 Araneus ventricosus
AGTTACGTATTGCTATTACCAGTTTAGTAATATGTTCAGCTTACTCAAAATATTTTGAAGTACAAGAAATATTTTAGAGCATAACACAGATAACTGTCATAAAATGTACTTACATATTATGTATATTTGAAATGATTTATGTCTAGGCTGTTAGCGTAAGGCAATTTTAGCCATTTTTCTTCAAATTTCTCAGTTTTTTTAAAAAGAATATTATTTGAAAGCTTTTTTTACATTATTTTCATAGTTTTAAAATATGAAGTGAAAAAAGTTAAAAATAAATATAAGTTATTTTTCAAAAAAAATGTCCCGAACACAGTCGGATACCTTAACGATTAATTAACTCGTCCAACAAAAAACAATAATTAATAATAAATCTTTAATAATTTGTTGATTTACTCAATAAAGTAAATGAACAAAAAAGACTGAAAATTTCTATAAAGTTGGGACAGATGATGTAACTTTACCTTTACTTTAATGCCTGATGAAAGAGAGTTATATAAAATAGTTTCTAAGCTCAGTTATACTTGACAGCCCTCTGACTACTAAGTTCTCAAAATCTGAGTACAGTTGTATACGAAGGTTTGCTTACTAATTAATCTGTGGAATGGATTCGTCACTTACCCCCCTTTCTCCTCCTACTGGTGGTGAGAGACTTCACCTCTCCTAAGTGTCCCTTTAATGACCACTCGCCCAACTGCCTTCCTCCCCTCCTGAACAGCAATCAGCAGAAATCCCCACTAGTATGAAGTCGCATGGCCGGTTTAGGAGTCACAGTGTTAAGCCACCTCGAAATTACGCGGCTTCTAACGAGGGTTGTAAAAGTAGTGGTCAACATAGTAAAAAACTATAATGAACCACAAAAAACTATAATGAAAATTGCATTACATTCCTTCAATATAATCAGCAGCAAATCTTTGCACCTTTTGCCAAAATGGGAAGCCATAGGATATCGTTGGCAGGTTGTTGTTTGTTGATGACAGTTTCGAGCGCCTAACATTCGCCATTTCTTTACTATGTTAGACCGCTTGATGACCGAGACAATTGCTGATATTCCAGATCAGCCATGACGGTCTATGGAAAGGAGACCACTCAAGATGTCTATCTGATGTTGAGGAATGGAGGCTGACCTGTGCGGTAAATCCGCTATCTCATTCCAACCCGCACGAAACGCTTTGACCCATTGTAACCGTCCATACAGTAATGGACTGGGCGATGTATCGAAAAATATCGATTTCACACCTATATCGCTAAATCGATTTTAGCTACGCCGATTCCGATTTCGCCCGACATAATATTCTTCTTCGTTGATCGTGGACGAAACATTAGCGCATGCGTCATATCGATAGACCCTCGACTGCGACTGACAAAGTGGACATCGATGAGTTTAGATTGCGACGCGACTCGCCATTTCATCGCAGTGGCGCACTGGGTCTAAAAATAGTGTGCCAGGGAGTCGAGGGTCCACATATCCACAATCTAATATGAATTCATATATATATTATTTAATTTTTTTTATATTTAATTATATTAATTTAAATCATATATTTAATAATTATGTATTCAATCTAATTTTTTAATATACAGAAGTGAAAACAGCAAAGATACAAAAGAGGAACATTCACGAGAATAGCACATTTTGACGTGAATAGCGACATACATCAGGAAGAGATAGTAAACATTATTAATGAATGATTTACTCATCACAAAAATTATGAAACAAATATGGTCTTTCGTTTCCATGTATGAACTTTTTCACCAACATCTTATTTTAACATTATAAACGTCAATGTTTTTTACTTTTAAAAAGATACAATTAATAAATAATGTTTTATAATATAAATTTTATAAAATATATAAATCAGATTTTACTTTATAAAAGAAAAAAATCCTGCATAATTATCAGTTACAAATGGCAAAGAGGAGAAAATCGACGGATCCGCGGAGGATTTTCACCCTGAATATAAGACTAATTTTTCCGCGTCTTTAAAATAAACCCCTTTTAACACCCCTTAATTTTCTACGTTTAAAATAGCGAAATTATGATTAAAGTTATTTGATTTTAAATTCCGGAAGTTAAATATTTCGTATACGGTTTTAGCGACAAAGTATGAAGGAGGAATGCTGCCCAATGGTAGGGCATGTGTTGAAAGAGCCAGGAACCTTTAAAACAAAATTCTTTGGATGATTTAGAGTTTAGTAATTTGTACTGGTAATGTTTCAGCAGTTTGTAACTAAACTGGTATCATTAAAAAGACATTTTTGAATTATAAGTAATTCAAAAATCATTTTGTTACATAATATTTTTTGAAAATATTGCGAAAAAACGCCAAAATCTTGCTTAATTTTTAAGTAACTGAAATTTTAATTTACTTTTGGATGAAAGACTTAGAATGAAATCTAAAAGTTTAACTTGTTTATATTTGTTGTTTCTTAAAAACACTTCATGGCTACTTTTTTTTAAGAATATTAATTTCCATCAAAATAAAATACTTTTGAAAAACAATTTTCTAAAATGTTTTTATTTTAAGCATACTGTAATGATATATGTAATTACATCTAAAAACAAGCTTAAAAAATTATCAAAGTGTAATTTTCTAATATCGATATATCGTTAAATCGCGATATAAAGCTGGTTATATATCGCGATGTAAGATTTTCAACATCGCCCAGTCCTATACGGTAACGCACAGGACTTGCGTAATCATTGATAACATTCATATTACTGGAAATATATTAAGCGTGAATGGTGGATCGATAGTTGCTGTAAGAAAATAATTAATCCATTTTTATGAAAACGAACTTTTATTTCTGGCTAGAAATAAACTCAAAAATGACAAAAACAAAACATTCCTCTCCACATGTTTACATCTCTGTCAATCCATCATGCTAACCAGCATGATGGATTGACAGAGCAGCAATACAACTA
The DNA here is from genome assembly GCA_013235015.1 of Araneus ventricosus. Lineage (NCBI taxonomy): Eukaryota > Metazoa > Arthropoda > Arachnida > Araneae > Araneidae > Araneus > Araneus ventricosus. Next base: position 342,637 of record BGPR01000782.1, read on the forward strand.
CATTGCAGCTAGCGTAAATGGACTAACACACCACCTTGCATTGTCAGATAGAACATGTGTTAAACCCGATTGGCTGTGATGTCATAGCTGGTTATGACGTCATAGCAAATGTGTACGCCCATACTATGACATCACTAACATGAACAAAACGAGATCAATACAAGCCAATCATTTGAAATGTAAACAAAGATTCACAAATAAATATTTAAACGATTTTTAGATCATGGAAAACAGCAAATAAACTAACAAAGATGCATTTTTGCCATGAGAACCGCGATTTTAATTCATGAACGCTGATCACTTTTCGTAAACATGCTTTAGAGCAGGGTTGCCAGATCAAAGTAGCAAAATAAGGCCAAACCGTCATTAAAATAAGGCCAAATTTGAAAATTGATAATTGCACTCATTTTCCCCTTATTTGTTATAAGAAAACGACTACCCTTCGTTAAAAGGCATCCCACTAATTTGACATATGTATAATACTCTTTTATTAAACTAAAATTTAAAGAAATTTCTTAAAAACATCTACATACAGGGTTCATACACATTTCCTTAAAAGAAAATCAAGGACTTTTAAGGACTTACATAACCAAAATATAAGGACCTCTTAATTGAATAAATTTAACGAATTGTCGCACGCATTTTTAAATAAAATGTCTCATTTTTCTAAATTCAACCTATTAGATGATAAAGTATAATATAAAACATAGATAGAAGATACATTACAAATTTAACACAACAAAAATTCTTAAAAATATGAGTTAATAAATTGATGAAAAAAACCATGAAACTGGTAATCAAATTAAATATCTTTTAATTCCAAACTTTTTTCATTCAATTTTATACCCAAGGTATTTATTTTAATTTCTTTACAATAATTGTTTTTCTTAGTTCATGCGATTGAATAAATAAATTTATGTCCTTTGACTTTTCAGCCTCATTAGCTAAATCATTTGCTTCTCCATTTGTTTGGTGTATTTGGTTTGCAACATTTTCTTTTATTTAAAAAAAATCTATTTCCTCCTAGAGCTTTTCGTTTCAGCTGTTTTGTTTCAGTCTTTTCTTTGGATATTTCACTTTCTAAAAACTGCATGTATTTTGCTCTAGCTGAGGTGGCAAAAAGTAAGGAATTTCAAGGACTTTTTTAAAAATGGAGCATAAAAATAAGGACGTGTAAGGACTTTTAAGGACTAAATGTAAAAGTAAGGACTTTTAAGGACTAAATGTAAAAGTAAGGACTTTTAAGGACGCGTACGAACCCTAACATACACTGCTTTGCAAAAAAAAAAAGAAAGAAAGCAGAAGAAATTCTGTTCTTGCCGGCGCAGAATGAAATGTTACAGCGAAATATATCAACTCCTGTTAATAACAATGTTCTATATTATTTTTCAATATGATTATAATAAAATATGTGTAATGTGACGTCCTCTTTACATTTCTCTCTCTCAACTTGTAATAATAATATTAATATTTCACGCTTTTGTGTTGAAGTTTTCGTCAAAGAATTCGGCCATGAAAAGAAACGAATAAAAACAGAGAAAATGGTTTTTATATGCTGTACAGAGACAGGCATATGTTCTTCTAGAGGCATTCTGATTAAAACAGTTTGAAGAAAGGGGACAGAAACTTTTCTTATCCTGGAACCACTTCGTTTGACAGCTCACTGTAGGCCATTTGAAGAGTGTCATATCAAAAGTTTATTGAAAAAATAGTACAATTATATATTAAGAATCGTTCTAAAAGTCATTAAAAAAATAAATAAAAAAAGGCCAAATTTCCAGAATTTGGCCTTAACCCTTTCTGGCGCTGTGGTCACAAATGAGGACACCAATTTTAAAATTTTCTAAAAAAGTCCCTTTCCACTTTGAAACCCGGAAAATTGCAGAAAAAGGCAGCTAATAGTTCTCCTCTTCGAATGTAGATGGCAGCCCAATGAAATATCGCTTTCATTTAGGAATAAATATATATTTACACCAATTTTTTTTTAGTTCGTTACGTTTACAACTTTAGCAAATTCACTCGTCCATTTTCCTTCAATATTCTTGAAGTATTAATTCATGATCTTGTGTGAGATTCAATATTAATTTGTGAGTGTATCAATATGCGTGTCTCCGATGGTGTCCTCATATGGGGTGACCCCAAAGGGGGACGATCCCTCCCCTCGGAATGACGCAAGTTAAAATAATTTTTTGTAGATTCTGTCTAGACAATAAACTAAACCCATAATGTTTTGCATTATTTTTCAAAAATTTTATACCTTGCGCCGGAAAGGGTTAAAAAGGCCAATATGGCAACCCTGCTTTAGAGCGGTAAAAATGACTCTCTCCACTTCAACACCGCTTCAGTTCTAAATGGATTAACTGTTTTATTCAATCTACACATCGACAACAGTGCCACCTCGCGGCTCCCATATCCTGTTTGCGCATACCCGATCTTCTGCGACTATCTGGTCTACGTTGCCACTACTTTATTTAAAACCTTTGTATTTTCTTCTCGTGTAGTGTCGTAACCAGAAAATATTTAGGGTGAGGCACATTTTTGAGCCCTGAAGGAGCTGTCCATAAATGATGCCACACTTTTTTTCAATATTTCTGACTCCCCTCCCCCCCTTGTCACATATCACACTATATTACATAAACATATACTTGCAGTTCAGAAACAAAGCACTACGTTATAGATCATATTTCAAATTTTATTTTAAAACTTTAACTATGTTTTAATGACAATTGTGAGCAGAGGGAGGTTTTCTTCTAATTGTGAAGAATTTCTGCTGCTACCATATTCTCAGAACATACCCTGAATGCCTTTTTCGAAAAGAAAGGAATATAAGTGAAAAAAAAAAAAAATCACACGAAAGTTGTTTTTAGCCCCGATTAAAAAATACCATCAAATTCTGGTAATTTCAAAATTTAATCTACCGATTTTAAATGTTTTTATTTAAACCAAAATGTGTAATGTCACACTTCTTGTTACGCCCTCCCTCCCCCTTGTCACAGTTTCACTATCCCCCCCTCCAAGCGTGAAATCATTTGTGGACGGCCCCGAAAGGTAAAATAGTAGTATTGTTCGTTTCAAAAATCCGAGAATAGCACTTTGGTATGATTTTATTACGGGAAGGTGCGACAGGCAGTGAATAAGATGAGCACTTTTTCGGAGTCCTTTTTTAGGTCATGATCTTCGCTCGATTAGGCGTAATCTTAATAACAAGACAGTGCCAAATATTTTTCTACTTAATAAAAAATCAAAATTGAACAAAATGTAATGCAGGTAACCATTCAAAATGTCATAAAATTTTTTTAAAAATAAAAATTGAAATAAAAGTAGATAATGAAGAAATAGTACCATCCGAGTCAATGTTAAAGTTCAGAAGACATTGGATTAGCAGATTCCCAATTACTTTGTGGTTTCTCTATTTTGCTTGACATAAATACACTCAAATTGTGAATGGATATATGAACATTTAAGATTTTGCCATTCTTTTATATTTTTTTTGGTTAATAATCATGTCTGTTTGAATAATAATAAGAAGATGTGCTGCTTTTCAAATTCCAGTCGAGTTGTAAAACATTCGAATAAGAGTAGGGCAGAAATTGTAGGGCTGCAGTTATTCTGAAGATTATTACTATGAAAGTAATATTTGAAATTCAACTTAACAGCATCAATAATATTTATTTTTAAAAGAAAATATCTTAATCAAAATAATAATACTGAAAAAAATCAAAAATAAATTAAATATGGATATTTGTAATTTAAATAGTAGCTTGAAGTATTTCTTCTTTCGGTTTAGGATGCAAGGGATAGTTTGAAGCATTTATTAGAAACCTGATGTGAAATGTAATGCACATGTACTGTCAAAGTGTAAAATATTGCCACATAGAGTTTTCACCCGTTTTTTAGCCTGCCATTTCCACCTTTTCGCGTATACTGTAGGTCACATGGGACTGAAGCTTGTTTTTTGCTTTTTCCCTTAACAATTTGTACGATGGATTTGGAATCACTCAGTATAAATCCATTGTTTTTAAAGGAATGGACTCGCAAGTATTTTCTAAGAAGGCAGAACTCGTAATGGATATCGATAAGATTTTAAAGCATCATCGGAAGAAAATTACATTACTCTATAAAATCCTACGAGTTTATAGCAATTATAGTATATGTCAGTATATGTTAATTATAGGAGTGTGGCATGTTTTTGCGTGTTCTATTTTTCCCTTAACATTTTGCACAATGATTTTAGAATCAATCAGTATAAATCCATTGCTGTTACAGAAATGGACAAGAATTTTCTGAGAATGCAGAAATCGTAATGTATATCGAAGTTTTTAAAGCATCATCGGAAGAAAATTACATTACTCTATAAAATCCTACGAGTTTATAGCAATTATAAACGCCTTCAAAAATGTAAAATAATTTTTCAAAGATGATTCAAATGCTTTCATTAACTAAGGAAGAGAGAGAAATGCACAACATATCTTTCAGATAACTGAATAAAATATTTAGCACAACATAAATAAAAGAAATACCAGTTCAGTTTACACAATTTAATATATTAAAAAATGTGAGATATTCGTACACTTTCGGCAAGAAAATACACACAAAAAGGTAAAACAGTCTTCATTTTTTAAATATTTTGTTGGGTTCTTTAAGCATTCAGAAATGTTTTTATCACTATGAGTAAAAATATATCGATATCTTTTACTAAATGTTTCATCTGGAACATTTAATCAATTATATAATAACTATAAAACCTGCTGTAAAGATCATTGAAAATTATTCTGTAAGCAGCACACATCGTGATTTGTATGCAAATGTGTAGCCAATCACGTAAAATTATCCACCAATACCACACACACACAAAGAAATTACGATCCTTTTGTTTTTGAAAATGAAATTTGACACATCTAATACGTAACGCATCGAATTTAAATAGTTGCTATAAGTCAATAGATAAAAGCATCCGTAGTGTTCTGTAAATAAAGCTTCAGTGGACATGCTTTACGGCATATTTACTGCGTCATGATTCGTTCTCGAATGAATCAGCATATGTTTTTTCAGCTTACTCTTGGTTGTGTAAGATTTGTCACAAAAGTCACACTTTTGAGGCTTCTCACCTGTGTGAGAAAAATAATGTTCCTGTAGTTGACCTTTTTGGATATAGTCTTTACCACAAATCTCACAGACATACGGTTTCTCATTTGTATGAATACGCACGTGCCTTTGTAAACTGGATTTGCGGGAGAATCCTTTGTTGCACACCTCACAGACATGAGGAGTTTCATTTTTGTGAATAAGTAAGTGTCTCCTTAAAACAGCTGCATGACCGAATGCTTTTCCACATGTATCACACACATGAGGTTTCTCATTTGTATGAACAAGGAAATGTTTTTTTAAATAGGGCCATCCAGCAAATTTTTTGCCACATATCTCACAAACATGGGGTTTCTCATTTCCATGAGTAACTAAGTGTCGTGTTAAGTCCTTCTTCCGAGTAAATGCTTTCTGACATATTTCACACACATGAGGCCTCTCTTTCGTATGAGTAAGGAAATGATTAATCAATGTACTTCTTTCGTGAAACGATTTGTTACATATATTACAGACATGGGGCCTTTCATTTCCATGAACACGTAAATGCTTCCTTAAATGACATTTCAAAGCAAATGCTTTTCCACATACGTCACAAACATGGCAATTTTCGGCTGAAGGGAACTGCGGTATCTTACTGCCAGGTAGCACCTCGTATAAGGTACTTTTTCCTTTCGTATGATCCGGAGAATATGCTTTCAACATATCATTTTGCTCCGGCGATTCTTGCCCAAGCATATTGTCAATGCTTAGATCTTGAGCTGTTTGCCCACCACTCATGTTGTCTAAGGCTTCAGAAATTTTTATAAACAATAATACAATAAGATGTTTTCGTTCGAATCAGCATATGGTGGTAAAAGGAAATTCTTGAAATAAATTTGAACGCAAACCTTTTAAAGATTTTTTAACAAGACTAATGGAAGCCAAATAATTTTGCAGCTGAATATAAGCATTGAAAGTCATTTTATTAAATTTTTCGAAGACGGAAGTCTGCAATGAAGTCAAGAAAACTTAGAAACATAACGAATTAAACGTGAGTTTAATTTCTTCCAAAACTCTGTCTTGAACACTTACATTCGTAAAAAAGATGTGACACTCGTTGTAAGAAAAGATGCAGATTATATTGATTTAAACAATGAACCTATTTTGTCATTCACAGGGCAGTAAAATCTGATGGATGCTGATAACATCTACAGCATTTTCTTTCGTTGCATATCGTTCGAAAATGACGAATACTAGTGCCAAAATCTTGTATACTTCATTCCAACTTAACTAACTCTTAGACAATGTCTTATACAAACGAATTTTTCCAGTACCAAATTAAAAATCTGATGGTATACTTTTAGTTACTTATTTTGAGTTACACTAGGCAGTACAGGACATTTCTCGGATAATTCTTAATTTTGATGATTTGATTATGAAGTCGGATGCACAAAATATAATAAAATATCCTAAATAAACTACTCTTTACTATCACATACTATTCTGATACCCAAATTCATGTAGTGTTTTCAAAGTACACTATGAACTCAAGACGACATCTAATTCAGATCCTTGATCATATGAAGAAGTCATCAGAGCTGGAACCACACTCCTTGAATATAAGGACATCTGACTCAAAAAAGTACTTTAAGTAAAACGGGGAGAAAACATGTGGCGGTCCTTCCATGAGGAACCTCAGATCAAAAAGCCGAGACCGCAACGTCACAGTGAATGCCCACCTGTAAATGTGACATTGTTAGTCGAATAATACAGAAATAATAATAATAATAATAAAGTATAATTTAATTTTCTTTATTAAGCAAATCAACAAATAAATAAAAACAGAAAAGTTGCTAAAAGTTGGGTCAGCTGATTCAATTTTATCATTTACTTATTAGCTGTCTTCGGCGACCAGCTGGTAGACCCATATTATATATATATAATCTTGAAAGATTTTGGGGATTTATCCTCAAAGCTTTGCCAAAAGGCTCTTAGATTGGTGTTGGAAAGAAACCAAACATGGATTGTTCTCAGTCACCACCCACAAAGGAACCAGCTTCTCAAGCCCTTCTCTCTATAATATCATTGCAAGTGCGCAAAAGAGTGTAATTTGACTTGCACCTGTAAGAAATATTACATTAAATGTTCTACAATTTGCTATCACTACAAAGGACAAGGGTGTACCATTTCTCTAGAAGATAACATCACTACAAACTCAGCTGACCAAGAGGCTGAAATCGATATCAGGATGGAGGAGATAATTTTAGAATTCGACTTGAAGGAAGAATATCCAAAGTTGCAAGTGCAGGAAAGTGACAGTAAGCAAACCGACATTAATGATTATGAGTAACCTTAAACATCTACAGAGTTGAAATAGATCTAAAACTTTTTAACTACTTAATATCACTTCAATTATGCGTAATTAAATAATAAGTATTAAACTGAAAGTCGTTGTTTGTCATTACAGTTCTCAGTCATTGCTGAAGCTTTCGTGTGATGTTTTCCTTTGTTAAATCATAATAATAGTGGTTTTTCCTTCAAAATATACTAAATAAAGCCTTGAAGTAATTATTAAAGCATCATGAACAAATTTAAAATGTCTATTTAATAATTGGAGGTACGGTGAACCTATAACTTGGTCCGTTCTCGCTTCAAGCGCTTGATTAGCGATTTAGGCAGTACTTTGAAGCGCAGTTGTGAGCTTAATTTCGATCGAATATAATAAGTGTTGGTACTCATTTTATTCACAATTTTAAGCTCTACAACTATTGTATTACAATGTTTTTGATAGCATGAGTTGTTTTCGAGATATTGCTCGATTATTGAAAAAAGACCTATTTTCTGACTACAAATCTGCACGCAGAGGCTAATACTCACCTCGCCGGAGGGGGAAAACTTAGTATGTTCATTCCAGACCTAAACGGATGGGATTAAAACAATTTTCAGCTTTCCCCTAATTAATTCCGAATTCAACTGCCCAACCACTGGGCTACTCTTCGTCACTCGATATGCGGAACGTCGCTCGTTAAGCCAGTCATTTTAACGTAGGACTACGTTCCTCCCATTGGGGTCTCAGGAAGGAAATTGATTCACACGCCAAAAAGCCACAAAACTTGGTATGGGAGATCCTCAATATCTCGGTAACTACATATGTCAAAAACATAACTAATGTCTTATTTTAGAGATAAAGGGTAACAACAGAAGTTACAAAAGAAGAACTTACTTAAACTTAAAAACTTACGAGAAACAAGAGAGTCACGCGAGTAAAGTAGCCCTACGCCTTTAACATCAGCGGCTGTTTGAAAAGATGGCCTCCCGTCATTTTTTTACTTTCTCCTACACGAAGTATCCAACGAGAAAGTATTGTAATCGTCAAAAAATTCGAACTCGAGATTTTGACGAATCTCCACGTTTTAGACCTCCCTGAGTCCGAAAAACACAATTTTGGAATTGCGTCTGCCTATCTGTGAACACGATAAATCGAAACTATTAGAGCTACGGGGATGAAATTTGGTATGTGGTCTTTAAACATAATTTGTAGGTTTTTATCAAATTTTGGACAAAATCCGTCAACGGGAAGTCTGTCTGTATGTATGTTCGGGGTCATGCGAACGCTATAACTCAAAAACTTGAAAAGCCAGATGGGTAAAATTTTATACACAGTTTTATCGTCATGAATGTAGGTCCGTATAAAATTTTGGGCCAAATCCGTCAAAGGGTTGACTGTCTGTCGGTCTGTATAATCGCATACTTGTTCAGTTTTGAAACAACTCCCTGCGCATGCCTACTAGTGGCAATGCCTGTGCAAGGAAGGGACGCTCCGAAACTTGGCAGTTTGCCAAAAACCAATTCTGGAGTGATTTTGTAAGGAAGCAAACATTTAGGGAGTCTCGCCAGGTCCTGTTGCGCAAAAGAATGCGCAGGGGATTTGAATTTGTTTTGATCCTTCAAACCACGCGTGGTTCCAACTTTGGTTTACTTGCGACGGAAGTTTATTTGACGTCTTTTATTATTCTAGTTTTCTCTACATGTGTTAGGAGTATACGAGAAAGTTTAGGGGAGACCACTCCCGATGGTTTACAATTTATTTTGCTAATTATGCGAGGTTTAACTGTATTCGTTACCATGCTTTATTTTTCCAATTCTCTTATTTGGTTGAAATTATTTTGCTATAACGCTTTTTGAAGGCGAAGAAGGAAAAGGTAGACCAGTATCTGAAGTCCTGGTTGTCCTTGCTAGATTATTGATGTTTTTATCCGATGAATCAATTCGTAGACCGGAAAAGTTAGGTCACATATTCTCTCATTTGGCCGAAATTAATTTGCTAAAACCCTTTTTGAAGGCGAAGAAGGAAAGGTAGACCAGTATCTTAAGTCCTGGTTTTCATTGCTAGATTATTGATGTTTTTCACCGATGAATCAATTCGTAGACCGGAAAAGTTAGGTCACATGACAAGAGGAGGGCTTCAAATACCACAACGCAACTTCTACAGATCCTAGACATCCAATGCCTAGAAAATGGTGAAAGATGTATTTACTTAAACACATCTATGTCTGCTTTTTACTTTTTGGACTCGGGTTAGACGAGTGAAAAGCTCTACAAACCCCGATTTTTTTTTAAAAAAAAAATCATCAATAACGTTAAAATAGAAAATAACCCGTCATGGTATGACGGGTGAATATTACCTCTTCATTCGAGAGATTTCCCGTCAAATTTGACATTTTTAAATAGACATATATGCGAGAGAATTGTTTAACATTGAATGAAAACAAATAAAATAAACATGTGTTTTATGACAGGAAATATTTTTTTCATTTACATATTTCTTTATTCAAAAAACCTCTTGGTAAACAACATTCCGTGTGAAGTATTTTTCGTTGTTTAACAATTTTCCTTGCACTTCTGCTTGTCAAACGTTGCCAAAAAAATATTATCAAATTATATCATCACGATTGCAATAAATAATCAGATGCATCATGGCGTCCAAACTATATCACGCGCATGATATACCACTGACGTGATTTATTACTTTCTATTAAAAAACGGAAATTAATTTGAAATATATGGTTAATATAATTTAAAATTTCTCAGGAACTATTGATCATAGCGAGATCAATTTTGTATCAATCGATAACAAACTTTATTTTACAATTTTAGAGCTATTCAATTTGAAATTAGAACCACAATTACTTTTTTAAATTTAAAATGACTGAAATTCAGGTGCTCTAACAATGAAATAATGCCGTTTAACGTCTCGCAGTGCTATGGCGCGAATTTTATCGTTGGTGACGTCAGAGCGTTACCGAGAGACAGATCTGGGCGATTATATTAGTAATAATTATATAGGATGTCCCAAAAGTTATGAACAAACTTTACATGTTGGTCTCCGAGACCACAACGTACAATTTTCACCTAGGAAGTTTTGTCCACAAACTGCTGCAGATCGTTATTCGCAGATTTGCTGGAAAGTAATTTGCTTTTAGTAAGTTTTATACTTAATCAGAAAATCATTCCTGTTGCTTCAACCGCTATTTTCCTATTGATTACGATATCAGCTTTTTAAATCCTTTCATTCTAACCGCAAATGACCAACAATGGCTGCCCTTTCATTGTTGACAAATGACCGCTTAGCGGGTGTTCCCCCCGGGCTCTGAGGCAACCTAATTCACTCTCTAGCCGGGCTCAAGACCTGTTTGCTCCCGCCCTTCCTCCCCACCTTTGGTCGAAAAGAGAAACGGTCTCCTTGATCGACCTTGACTGCAGTTAATGACAATTTAAAACCTTGTAAAATTAAAGGTAATTATCTCACAGTCCTCATACTAATGATTGGAAAGATGATTGTTTGCACTTTAAAGTGGTATAAAAATCATTTCCATGCGATAGTTCTTTCGGAAGTTATTCACGAAAATATGGCCGAAAACGGTCAAAATTTGCTTAATTTTTAAGTAATTAAAATTTGAATAAAAAATTTGAAACAAAAATGACTCCGAGGTGCACATTCCCACTCTCCAAACTATGCCTGTACCAAATTTGGTAGCTATAGGTTCAATGGTCTGTTCCGTAGACCGCCGACAGACAGACATTCACCTTTATTATTAGTAGAGTTAATTTTTTTTTAAACTGGTGAGCGATTGTACTGACAAAGTGTAAAGTATTAACCATATAAAGAGTTTTCACCCGTTCTTAGCTCGCCATTTCCGAGTATACTGTAGGTCACGTAGGTGTGTGGCTTGTTTTTGCGTCTTCTATTTTTCCCGTAACATTTTGCACGATGAATTTAGAATCAATCAGTATAAATCCATTGCTGTTACAGAAATGGACAAGAATTTTCTGAGAATGCAGAAATCGTAATGGATCTCGAAGTTTTTAAAGCATCATCGAAAGAAAATTACATTTCTCTTTAAAATCCTACGAGTTTATAGCAATTATAAACGTCTTTAAAAATGTAAAATCATTTTTCAAAGATAATTTAAATGCTTTCATTAACTGTGGAAGTGAGAGAAATGTACTTTCTTTCAGATAATTGAATAAAATATTTAGCACAACATAAAAAAAAAGAAATACCAGTTCAGTTTACACAGTTTAATATATTAAAAAATGCGAGATATTCGTGCCCAGGGTGCAAGAAAATACACACAAAAAGTTAAAACGGTCTTCATTTTTTAAATATTTTGTTGGGTTCTTTAAGCATTCAGAAATGTTTTTATCACTATGAGTAAAAATATATCGATATCTTTTCTATCATTTCTTAAATGTTTCATCTGGAACATTTAATCAATTATATAACAACTAGAAAATGACCTGTCATGGTATGACTGGTGCAAATTGCCCCTTCATTGTAGAGATTTCCCGTCAAATTTGACGTGTTTAAATAGATATATATGCGAGAGAAATGTTTAATATTGATTGAAAACAAATAAAATAAACATGTTTTGTGATAGGAAATATATATTTATTATTTACATACTTCTTTATTCAACCTCTTGGTAAACAACATTCCGTGTGAAGTATTTTTCGTTGTTTAACAATTTTCCTTGCACTTGAGATGTCTAATCTAAACAAAGCACTTCTCTGCTTGTCAAACGTTGCCAAAAAATATTATCAAATTATATCACGATTGCAATGAATAATCAGGTGCGTCGTGGCGTCCAAACTATATCACGCGCATGATACACGACTGACGTGATTTAACTACTTTCTATTAAAAAACGGAAATTAATTTGAAATATATGATTAATATAATTAAAAATTTCTCGGGAACTATTGATCATAGCGAGATAAATTTTATATCAATCGATAGCAAATTTTAGTTCACTATTTTAGACCTATTAAATTTGAAATTAGAACGACAATTACGTTTTCAAATTCAAAATTACTGAAATTTAGGTGCTCTAACAATGTAATAAAGCTGTTTAACGTATCGCAGCGCTATGGCGCGAATTTTATCGTTGGTGACGTCTGAGCGTTATCGGATCAATGAGAGACAGATCTGGGCTATTATATTAATAATTATAAATTCTGCTGTAAAGAGCACTGAAAATTATTCTGTAAGCAACATACATCGTGATTTGAATACAAATGTGTAGCCAGTCACGTGCGATGATCCACTGTTACCACACACAAAAAAAAAAATTCTAATTCTTTTCTTTTTGAAAATGAAATTTGGACATCTAATGCATAACGCATAGAATTTAAACAGTTGCTATAAGACTATAGAGATAAGCATCGGTAGTGTTCTGTAAATAAAGCTTCAGTGGACATGCTTTACGGCATACTAGTCCAGTAAATCCGTCAGAAAATAGGGGTTTGCAGTGCAAAAGGTCGGGTAGTTTTGATTTTTGGATATGTTGTTAGTGTTGGGTGCGTGTCATAAAATCCAAGTTTTCGACCTCGTCGCACCAAGGCGCGCCACTGCACGCCACTTAAACAAAACCAGGGTTCATACACATTTCCTTAAAAGAAAATCAAGGACTATCAAGGACTTACAAAACCAAAAAATAAGGACCTCTAAATTGAATAAACTTAACGGATTGTCGCATGCATTTTTAAATAAAATGTTTCATTTTTGCAAATTCAACCTATTGGATGATAAAGTATAATATAAAACATAGATAGAAGATACATTACAAATTTAACACAACAAAAATTCTTAAAAATATGAGTTAATAAATTGATGAAAAAAACCATGAAACTGGTAATCAAATTAAATATCTTTCAATTCCAAACTTTTTTCATTCAATTTTACACCTAAGGTATTTATTTTAATTTCTTTTCAATAATTGTTTTTCTTAGTTCAGCGATTGAATAAATAAATTTAGGTCCTTTGACTTTTCAGCCTCATTAGCTAAATCATTTGCTTCCCCATTTGTTTGGTGTATTTGGTATGGGACATTTTCTTGTGTTTAAAAAAAAATTATTTCCCCCTAGAGCTTTTCGTTTCAGTTGTTTTGCTTCAGTCTTTTCTTTGGATCTTTCACTTTCTAAATACTGCATGTATTTTGCTCTAGCTGAGGAGGCAAAAAGTAAGGACTTTCAAGGACTTTTTAAAAATGGGGCATAAAAATAAGGATTTGTAAGGACTTTTAAGGACTAAATATAAAAGTAAGGACTTGTAAGGACGCGTACGAACCCTGAAAACATCAAAATTTTGGATCTTTTCTAAATTTTTTTCACCATATCTCCAGAACGGCTGGTTTCACAGAAAATATTATCCTTCACAAATTTAAAGTAGAGTAAATTTGTCACAGTTTGAGCCCAAAATCAGCTCTGCAACTTAAATAGTGACCGAGACATAGGCTTCCAAAAAATCACGATTTTCTCAAAAATTTATGAAAATTGTTATTTTTCGTCAATTTTTGTTGAATATGTCCTATAGTAATATAAGGTTGTTTACTCAACACGTACAATTCCCCATAAATGATGTGCTGATGTCAATAAGCAGTGGTGTAGTAGGAACGGCGGATGTTAACTGCCACTTGTCTCACTAACTTGGTTGCGAGGGAATCTCCAGAATTGTTGGTGGCAACTTCGGAAACGTTAAATTCAAGCGTAAAGATAAAGTCATTACACTTGCTTCTGTTAGCAACAGTGCTAAAATTGGGAAAGAAAAAATTACTGTGGACCCACTAACCCTCTTCCACAGAATTTGTGTCGCCAAACAGTAGATGAAGACTTGAAAATGTTTTTCACATTTGAACTGTCACCTTTCCCTTTGTTACTGTTTAATGAAGAGGGAATGAGAAAGGGAACTAAATCGTCCCTGTTTTCAGCGTTCACACCAACCAAAATTGATGCTGTCCAAGGTAAAAATAATTTTGTAGTGGTGGATGGAGGCCACTTACTTCACAAAGTTGTTTGGCAGCGGAACATGAATTTCGGAGACATTGTTAAACGTTATCTGACATACTTACAAACACATTATGGATCCAACGTAGCCGTAGTGTTTGATGGATATCCTTCTGATGTGAATGGAAAGAGCACCAAAAGTGCAGAACGCATTCGACGAGCAAACTTAATTCATCACATGAGATAATCTTCAATGAAGCCACATGTCCAGAAATTTCTCAAGGACAATTTTTAGCAAATGAAACAAACAAGGTGCGTTTTATTGACCCCTTGAAAAAGTTTCTACAAAAAGCAAATGTAACAGTTAAACAGGCAGTAGAGGATGCAGACGTACTAATTGTTGAAACTGCTGTTTCTGTTAAATCTCAGTATGACAATATTTTCATGGTTGGTGAAAACATTGACTTTTTAGTCCTTCTAACGGTGTTAGCTCCAATGAAAGAGAACTTGTACTTCCGAAAATGTGGAAAAGGGAGGACGCCTGATGTGTTATACTCCACAACGTCATTTAAATACAAATTCAGCAGAATGATTTTGTTCATTCACGCTTTCAGTGGGTATGATACTACAAGTGCGCTATTCGGCCATGGAAAAACAAAATTTTGCTCTCTTTTAGAAAAAAACCGACACCTGGAAGAAAAAATACAAGTATTTTTCAGCTTTGAAGCTACCATTGACCAAATGGCTGAGGCAGGCGAAACTTTTCTGATTCATTTATATGGAGGCAACCCCAGAACCTCTGCATGTGATCTGAATCACTTGCGCTGCACGCTGTTTACCCAATCAACAACTAAAGCAAGGTCCACTCTAGCACATTTACCCCCAACCGTGGATGCAGCACGATTTCATGCCTTAAGATCTTACCTTCAGAAACAGAAATGGTTAGGACATGAGAAAAATCCTCTTTAGTGGGGCTGGGTACCTACCCGATTCGGCAACTCCCCACGCAAAATGGAAAGGGATGCAGCTCCTGAATCCCTCTTGAAAATTATATCTTGCAACTGCAAGAAAGGGTGCAAGAATGCTTGTGGTTGCCGGAAAGCAGGTCTTATGTATTCTTCTCTGTGCACTTGTTCTCTGGGAGAAGCTTGCGAGAATGTGTCAGACGTCAATCTACTTGAGGACAGCATTGAAGATGAAGACGACACGCCATCGTCAATAAATAACTTTATATACGAAGATATAGAAGGTTTATATCTTCAGCTGGATGAAGAGGACAAGGAGCAGCAGACAGAGCTTGAAGATTTCCGTCCTGGCTCGTCAAAAAGGCAAAAACTTTAAATAACATATATTATATGGTTTATGCCTAACAACTACTGTCCAAGTTTTAACTTATGTTATATAAACTTAATACATATTTTTTGAGACTATTTAATTGTTTTATGATGTCAAAAATTTCTAAACCGTTCTTTCGTTGAACAACTGCATATCTTGAAATATAAGTCGTAGAAACATCCTATAGTGCTTTACTTATAGCAAATTTACTCGCCTTTAAAATTGGTCCATATGACGTTTGCTCTAAACACCTTATATTAGTTTAGGACATATTCAACAAAAATTGACGAAAAATAACAATTTTCATAAATTTTTGAGAAAATCGTGATTTTTTGGAAGCCTGTGTCTCGGTCACTATTTAAGTTACAGAGCTGATTTTGGGCTCAAACTGTGACAAATTTATTCTACTTTAAATTTGTGAAGGATAATATTTTCTGTAAAACCAACCGTTCTGGAGATATTGTGAAAAAAATTTAGAAAAGATCCAAAATTTTGATGTTTTGTTAAAGTGGCGCGTCTTCGTGCGACTAGGTCGAAAACTTGGATTTTACGACACGCGCCCAACACTAACAACATATCCAAAAATCAAAACTACCCGACCTTTTGCATACCAAAATGTACCATTTTACTGGACTATACCTACTGCGTCATGATTCGTTCTCGAATGAATCAGCATATGTTTTTTCAGCTTACTCTTGGTTGTGTAAGATTTGTCACAAAAGTCACACTTCTGAGGCTTCTCACCTGTGTGAGAAAAATAATGCTCCTGTAGCTGACATCTTTGGATAAAGTCTTTACCACAGATCAAACAGACATGTGGTTTCTCATTCGTATGAATACGTATGTGCCTTTGTAAACTGGATTTTCGAGAGAATCCTTTGTTGCACACCTCACAGACATGCGGAGTTTTGTTTTTGTGAAGAAGTAAGTGTCTCCTTAAAACAGCTGCATGACCGAATGCTTTTCCACATGTATCACACACATGAGGTTTCTCCTTTGTATGAACAAGGAAATGTTTTTTTAAATAGGTCCATACAGCAAATTTTTTGCCACATATCTCACAAACATGGGGTTTCTCATTTCCATGAGTAACTAAGTGTCGTGTTAAGTCCGTCTTCCGAGTAAATGCTTTCTGACATATTTCACACACGTGAGGCCTGTCTTCCGTATGAATACGGAAATGACCAATCAATGAACTTCTTTCGTGAAACGATTTGTTACATATATTACAGACATGAGGCCTTTCATTTCCATGAACACGTAAATGCTTCCTTAAATGACATTTCAAAGCAAATGCTTTTCCACATACGTCACAAACATGGCAATTTTCGGCTGAAGGGAACTGCGGTATCTTACTGTCAGGTAGCACTTCGTATAAGGTACTTTTTCCTTTCATACGATCCGGAGAATGTACTTTCAACATATCATTTTGCTCCGGCGATTCTTGCCCAAGCATATTGTCAATGCTTAGATCTTGAGCTGTTTGCCCACCACTCATGTTGTCTAAGGCTTCAGAAATTTTTATAGACAATAATACATAAAAAGAATAAACAACAAGACGTTTTCGTTGGAATCAGCATATGGTGGTAAAAGGAAATTCTTGAAATAAATTTGAACGCAAACTTTTCAAGGATTTTTTAACAAGACTAATGGAAGCCAAATAATTTTATAGCTGAATATAAGCATCGAAAGTCATTTTATAAAATTTTTCGAAAACGCAAGTCTGTAACGAAGTCAAGAAAACTTAGAAACATACCGAATTAAACGTGAGTTTAATTTCTTCCAAAACTCTGACTTGAACACTTACATTCGTAAAAAAGATGCGACACTCGTTGAAAGAAAAGATGCAGATTATATTGATTTAAACAATGAGCCTATTTTGTCATTCACAGGGCAGTAAAATCTGATGGATGCTGATAACATCTACAGCATTTTCTGTCGTTGCATATCGTTCGAAAATGACGAATACTAGTGCCAAAATCTTGTATACTTCATTCCAACTTAACTAACTCTTAGACAATGTCTTATACAAACGAATTTTTCCAGTACCAAATTAAAAATCTGATGGCATACTTTTAGGTACTTATTTTGGAGCTACACTAGGCAGTACAGGACATTTATCTCACAATTCTTAATTTTGATGATTCGATTATGAAGTCGGATGCACACAATATAATAAAATATCCTAATTAAACTACTCTCTACTATCACATACTAATCTGATACCCAAATTCATGTAGTGTTTTCAAAGTACACTATGAACTTATGACGTCATATAATTCAGATCCTTGATCATATAAAGAAGTCATCAGAGCTGGAACCACACTCCTTGAATATAAGGACATTCGCCGCAAAAGAAGTACTTTAAGTAAAACGGGGCCACACACGTGGCGGATCTTCCGTGAGGAACCTCAAATCAAAAAGCCAAGACTGCAAGGTCACAATGAATGCCCACCTGTAAATGTGACATTGTTAGTCGAATAATACAGAAATAATGATAAAAAAACGTATAATTTAATTTTCTTTATTAAGTAAACCAACAAATAAATAAAAACAGAAAATTTGCTAAAAGTTGGGTCAGCTGATTCAATTTTATCATTTACTTATTAGCTGTCTTCGGCGACCAGCTAGTACACCCATATTATATATAATCTAGAAAGATTTTGGGGAT
>BGPR01000782.1:361001-376267 GCA_013235015.1 Araneus ventricosus
AAGTAATTATTTGCTCGGCCTGTTCCTTACTATAACAACTACAACAACGGAAACATTATATATATATAACTTATAATAATTCAAAGAAATCAACAAAATTTAAAACATGGAAGTTGTTTTGAAATGATTGTTATATTTTACGCTACTAATTTCAAATTAAATCTATAAGTCAGGCGAAGTAATTTCATAACATAATTAACTGTTATTTGAAAGATGATAGAACTGAAGACTCAAACAAATGACTATTATAAACTAAGTAAAATGTCAAGAAAAAATGAATTCTTAGTTGATATTTTATATGAAGCAATTAGTTCCAATTTCAAAAATGAAATACAGATGCATCCAGGATTAAATAGATTATCTTTAAGTACATCAATTCGAACTTCAAAACTAGTCAGTTGGTAATTCAAATCTAATGTTAAGTAAGAACTGTAAGTGAATCCAGTTATTAGCTGCTACTACTTAAATATTGATTTGAACTCCTTGCTACATTATCGAAACAATTTGAAATGCACTTTAATTTTTTAAAAAAATGAGAGAAATAAATGCAAGAATTTTTATAACTTGAGCCAATATTAGACAGTATTTAAAAGATAATAAATCATGTGTAGTCAGAAAATTTTTATGAAATTTATAAATTAAAACGTTCATAGGAGTGAAAAACTATTTGGATTCTTTTTTTTAAAAATTTAATGTTATCGGTTCCGTTCTGTTTGCGGTATTTTAATTGAGTTTGTTGAAAGATTTGTTCGAAATATGCAAGTTGAAACAGGACTAAAAATTTGATAAAATCCCTCAAAATGATGCTCAACATTAAGTTTAACATTAAAGAAAAGCATTTTTAAAAATGAGCAAAAAGTGGTTTACGCTTAAAATGCGTTTAAAATATTTGAAAATAGTAAAAACATTTAATCTTAATTCATTTAAAACTTCAATTAAATTTCAAGGAACAAACTTTTCCTGTTAGTGAACTGCGAATCTTCTCGCAAAAGTCAACAGCATCATCGAGATTTTACAATCAAAACAGGAGGGGAGAAGAAAAGTGCTCTCAACTCGACTTGAGTATCGGAAGGGAGGAAAAACAGCTGCAATCCCTTTCCTCCTTTTTGAAGAGGGAAAGATTTCCCGTAATCTTGTCGCAAGGGGTGTTGTCAATTTATTGACCTACACCGAATTGCGCGAACGGCATATTTTTTTAAAATTCGACAAAATAATCTACAGAACTTAAACTAACAGCGGCAGAAAGATTAAATTTTGTACTTTAAAATGGTATAAAAATGATTTTCGTGCGATAATTCTTTCGGAAGTTATTGGCAAAAAAGTGATTGAAAACGACGAAATTTGGCTAAATTTTCAAATAATTAAAATTTTTTAAAAAGCGGCGACGAAGTGCACATTCCCACCACCCAAAGTATATTTGTGACAAATTTGGTAGCTCTAGGTTCAACGGCATGCACTGTAGATCGCCAACAGACGGACTTTGGCTTCTATTATTAGTGGAGATACATGATGAAATTTATACAAAATAACTTTTGAATTAGTCATTACATTTTAACTAGTAATAACATTTTAACTAGCCATTTTGAATTACAGTAATACTCGATTTAAGATAGTGGCTTCTCATTTTCCTCTCACGCAGTGTCGTAACTAAACAGCATGGGGTCCCCAGGGTGTTTAGGGTGGGCCCATTTTTCACCCTGCGATGTACGATGTTAGTAGAGTCCACGTGACCAAGTAATTTTCACACTTCGGTTTGGTGTGCCCTAAAGTTATGAACCCTGGTGTTTTGTCAGTCCAGCCACACTTTAGTTACTCCCTGTCCTAGTGCTTTGAATACTTCCAAATTTAATATTGATACAAATGCAAAATTCAAAAATAAAATGAAACTTATCCATTTTTACTTTCTCGTATACGAAGTGTACAAAGAGAAAGTATTGTAATCGTCAAAAAATTCGAACTCGAGATTTTGACGAATCTCCACGTTTTAGACCTCCCTAAGTCCGAAAAACACAATTTTGGAATTATGTCTGTCTGTCTGTGAACACGATAACTCGAAAACTATTAGAGCTACGGGGATGAAATTTGGTATGTGGTCTTTACACATAGTTTGTAGGTTTCTATCAAATTTTGGACAAAATCCGTCAACGGGAAGTCTGTCTGTATGTCCGAAGTCATGCGAACACTATAACTCAAAAACTTGAATAGCTAGATGGATAACATTTGGTACACAGTTTTATCGTTATAAATGTAGGCCCGTATAAAATTTTGGGCCAAATCCGTCAACGGGTTGACTGTCTGTCGGTCTGTATAATTTACCATTGAAACCAATCCGCTATCTCCATGCGCATGCGTACGTCTGTGCTCGCGAAAGGAGCGATTACGTCAGTTTGTCCTTGAGACGGCAAGAGTGAAACCTAGCAGTGAGCGACAGATATGCGTTTTAATCGGCACAGGCATCGCTTTGAATTTGATTCTTTACCTAGATATTTTTCAATCACTATAATGAAAACCCTTCTGATAGTCATTGGATTCTGGATAACAGTAGGTTCGAATTTTTTTTAGCCTCGCGGGGGAAGTAGAAACGGCACCTTTTGGGGGAAGTATACGAGAAAGTTTAGGGGAGAACACTCCCGCTGGTTTGCAAAATTAGAAGTTTCCAATCAATAACCATTTGGAAGCTGATATTAATGATATAAACTAGCAGCTGGACTCGCACGAGAGAGCCGACATTTGATAAGCTTATAGAGAAGAGTGAACAAAATGCCACTATAGAGGCTGACACCTCAAACTAAGATCCAACGGAAAAGAAAATGGCGATTGCAAAGTTGACAAAAGGTCTCATCTCATACGAAAAAGGGTTTAATATTTTGGAGAAAATACACTCGGATTAGGAAAGTATACTATCTAGAAAGCGGGGGAAAAAATACCAGCTTGCTATGAAGGACTTTTGCGTGAGAAAAAAACTCGTTGAGCTGCCAGAGGAGTTTGTTAGATTTCAGGAAGCTATGAACATAGAAATAACTTCAATTTCTGTAATAACTTTATTTTAATATGCACTAGTTAGTAACAATAGGTATGAAAACTACATTCTTAATTACATGCATTTCTTCCAAACCCCTTGCCTCTAATTAATTGAAATTCGTATATACAGTCCGACATCGAAACTCCGAACTTCTAAAATCTGGAAACAGAAAACGATCGATTTTTTCCCAACTCATGTCGATAAAAAAAAAATTAGCTAAATAAATTTTAAACTAGAACGCCTGAGGCAAGATGAGGAAATTCCAGTCATTCTATACATTTTAAACTATTTTTTTTTTTTTTGTCTTTGTATCATTTAATGTCTCTTTATGTTTTTATTGTTTAAAACGTGTTTGTATATGGAGTTGTTGGAATTGACGTCAACGTGTAGATCATCATACGTCTGAATTGGTTGCGCATGCGCAAACGTCAGAGGCGTTACCAAGGCAACCATTTGCCGCTGCCTTGCGATTCCTGGGTCTGTTTTGAAGGCATCTGCACATGCGCGTTTAATTGTGACGTAACTTATCTGCACGGTGACATCAGAACTTTGACATCTCTATTGGTTTAAGTAAGATATCTAAAATCCGGAATTTCGAGGTTGTACTGTAATATCAAATTATTGTGTCAAAGTAATAGCTCAATGAAAAGGTCGCTTTAAATAAGGAGAGGTCCTTTTCTGAAATTTTAAATTATAATTTGTTCAATAAAACTGCAAGAAGATTGTTAAAAAAATTTTATTCACATTAAAACACGCTGATGAAATTGGGCATTTCCATCCATAAATAAAATCAAATGAAGAAAATATGAAAGAAATGATACTAAGTTCAAGAAGAACACACTGGTGATCAGTTATCAATAAAAATGGTGTTACACAAGCAAGGTGCCTTTTCTTATTCCTTAATGATATACATGAAAGTGAAACATACATGGAATCAAATAATATTATTGCTATTATTCTATTTTAATGAGCAAAAATAATTTAACGAGTTTTGAGTTGAAGCATTTCATTAAAATTTTCAAAAGAGTATTTAAAATAATATGTCATTTTTTCGTGCCATGAATGATAACGTTTGCTTGATCTCCACTGGATCGATTATTTCCCCGCTTATTTATATACTTGAGGTCGGGAGTGAAAGTTCAAGAAATTCTCATAGGAAAACAATGCTAATCCTGGAAATAAAGAGACCGTCTAACCCTTTGCACTCTTAGTCGGACTCGACATTCTGAATGCTGCATCTTTTACACATTCTTGTTGGATAACGCTAGTTATAAAAACCATATAATATAAAAAACAGATTAATTTTTATGAACCCTTTGCACTCTTAGTCGAACTCGACATTCTGAATGCTGCACCTTTTACACATTCTTGTTGGACAGCGCTTTTTATAAAAACCATATACAGGGTGGCTACAGAAACTGTGAAAAACATTTCCCTGATTTACGGCTACTAATTATATTAGTTTCTGACCTTCTCCTTACTCAGAATCACTGTATGCGTACGATATACATTATTAAAAACAATTTTACTTGTTATTTAAATATGAAAATAATATATTTTTTATGAAATTTAGTTTTAAAAAATGGAATGAACATCCTAAAAAAATCTATTAAAACAGTATATTACATTTCTTATGTGTAAAAAATACTGGAAATTTTAACAAAATACTTTGCTTCTAAAATTGCATAAGAATTCTAAGAAACATTAAAACTACTCTTTGCAACACAAGTTAAATTATGTTAACAGTAAAGGTTATTATGATCTTTGCTCAAAACTTTAAAACAGTTCAATAACTAATTCGTGCTCTTTGCATGGCTACCAGAATAAAATTGTTGCAGCATAAATATAAAAATAGTATAAATATACGTATCTAATAATATGTAATTTAGCAAATATTTAAACAAGAGAAACTGCCGAAATATTACTTCAAATCTTTATTATTTAACAAATCATAAGAAATTAATTGCTCTAATCAAAAACTTATGAATATTGACATTACTTGTATTCATAAGTAATATTAATGAGTCATTATTCTACAAATAATGCTAGACCTAAGATACTAATTTATAAATAATAATTCAAGTAACAAATGACTATTAATTTTCCCTGATTTTTAGTTATTTTAACGAATTTCCCTGACTTTTCCCGATAGATAAAATTCCCCGACTTTTCCCTGATATCTAGGTTCTATCGCCACCCTGATATAATAGGAAAAAAAAAAAAACATATAGATTAATTTTTAGGAATTGAAGCAAATTAATAACACTATTTTTCAGCTTCCTAAAGCGCTAAATCAATCCTTACACTCACAAGTGTATAAACATGCATCACATTATCTTTCGGACAGCAAAGGGTTAAAACACTCCTTATGCCTCAAGATATACAAATATGAGCGAGAGAAATATTCTGTAACTACATTCTTTTCGAAAGGTTTTCGATACATTTCGAATTCCTAGAAATTCTTTATATGTAACAAATAACACTTCTATTACCTTCACATGAAGAATCAAGAAAAATATAAAAGAATATATTTCGTGATTTTTTTTAAAAACACATTTTTATTAGAAAAAAAAATGAAATTTTTTAAAATTAAAATCTGGATTCATTCAATTCATTTCTGGATAATATTCAGTTTTAAAAAATCTGGAGGCCAAAGCAAAAATCATAAAAACGTGAGGGGTTGAAAACAATACGATAAGGAAACTAAGCCACCCTGAATATCGTAGGAAAATTCCTAAATATTCTTTAAAAATACAAGATGTTATGAATGTGGTTAAAATTCGAATTTGTATGCAGCATTCGTATCAGCACCTCATGCTTTGTTGATTTTTGCTTTGACCTTCAGATTTCCAGACTTTAAAAAAAAACAATAGTTTCAACTTTTTTTAGTATACTAATAACAAGCGTTTTTAATTTTTTTATTTTTATTATTCATTCCCTGTTATTTATGTAACATTCTATAAATTTCACATATAGTGTCCGGCGAAGAATAAAAAAATTTTATTTACAGAATTTTATTAACAAGCTTCATTGTATATGTTACACTGAATGGGACTTTTTTCAATTAAGAAGCAGATGATTCTTCTAACTAGGTTTGATTTTGTAAAATTTGTCACAAAAACTACAGTTACAATTTTTCTTCTACATGGACAGAAACGGCCCGAGACCCGGGTACTGTATGTGGCGCCGAAATCCGGGGTAGCGCTAAACCGGGGGCGGGGGGTGGGGGTGGGGGTGAAGGACAAAATATTAATATACTAGAGAAAGAAAATCATACATTTTTTAAAAAAATTGCGGAATTTATTATTTTAGTTTTAATAAGACCACACTACATAATCTTAAATATAGCTGAAGTTTAAAAAATTCTCATCACAATATAATTAAGCCATATTTGCTGGTAAAACATGCATGTCTCCAAGCAAGGTTTATTTGACATTTAGAATGCAGACATTATAGAATTTTTAAAAAATGACGGGAGGCTGTGTTTTCAAACAGCCGCTGATGTTAAAGGCGTAGGACTACTTTACTCGCGTGACTCGTTTGTTTCTCGTAAGGTTTTAAGTTCAAGTAAGAAAAGACTTAAAACTTAAGTTTCCTATATTGCATCAGAAATCTTTTATATATTGTTCGCGAGATACAGGGCTTGCCAATGTGAGGTCACAACGCATGGTGAAATCTGCTATAAGGATTGCTAATAATGAGGATTGCACTCTAATACAACTGCGAAAGAGCAGGAAGATTGTATTAAATATATGATTAACCTATGAAACTTATGATTATATTAAATTTATAATTAATTTCAGTATACATTTTTCGATGGATTCTGTATAATAACAAAAATGACGGGAGGCCGTCTTTTCAATCAGCCGGTGATGTTAAAGGCGTAGGACTACTTTACTTTGTAATTTTTGTAAGCTTTTTTTGTAATTTCTGTTGTTACCCTTTATCTCTAAAATAAGACATCAGTAGTTGCCAAGAATAGAGGGTCTCCCATACCAAGTTTTGTGGCGTTTTGGAGTGTGAATCAATTTCTTTCCCGAGACTCCAATGGGAGGAACGTAGTCCTACGTTAAAATATATGTTGGATGGGGGCGGAGGGCCATATTGTTGCCTTGCTCAGCTGGTAAAGTTACTTCGGACCCCTTCTGTACATGGGTAAGCAGATGTCTTTTCAAGTTACTTTTACGAAAAAAACGTTTTCCACACATTTCGCATAAATTGGGTTTTCGTAAAGAATGAGTCACTAAATGTTTTCTATAACAATCTCTTCTACCAAATGTTTTTCCACACGTCTGGCACATATGCGGTTTCTCATCTGTATGAATACGAATGTGTTCTTTTAAGCTCTTGCTATAACCAAAAGCTTTGTTGCATATCTCGCAGGAATAGGGTTTTTCGTCCTTGTGAGAAAGCAAGTGGATTCGTAAATCAGGCTTGCGGACAAACTCTTTTCGACACACCTCACACGCATGAGGTTTCACATTAGTATGATGCACCTGAAGGTGTACTTCCAAACTGCTATTGCGAACAAATAGTTGATTGCACACCTCACAAGAAAAAGGTTTTTCTTCGGTGTGAAGAAGCAGATGTCTTCGCAAACTGTTATACCGAGCAAATGTTTTCTTGCAAATCTCGCAAATATGCCGTTTTTCTTTTGTATGAACGACCAGGTGTCTATTAACATCACCTTTTCGAGTAAATGCTTTGCCGCATATCTCACACAAATGAGGTTTCTGGTTTGAATGAACGAGACAATGTTTGTTTAGGGTACTTTTTAAATTAAAACTTTTTCCACAGATGTCACACATATAAAGCTTCTCATTTTTATGAGAACGTAAATGATCTCTCAGATATCTCTTCCGAGAAAATGCTTTCTCGCATACCTCACAGACAAAAGATTTTTCATCCGTATGAGTCTCCAAGTGTTTTATTAAATAACACTTGCGAGAAAATGATCTTCCGCATACGTCACAGGCGTAAGGTTTTTCATCCGTATGAACCAGCGAGTGTTGCGTTAGAGCGGATTTTGAATGAAATCCTCTGCCACATACGTCACAAATATGAGTTTTGACATTCGACTGTAAAATCGAGTCGTCTTCTTTTTGACATTTCAGGTCAGACACTTCCTTATTTGCTTCACAAAAGTCATTTTCTCCACTTGAATGGTCAAGTAACTGCTTTCTGAAGTCAACTTTTTCTTGAGTTAATTCATCTGTGTCGGAAGTCTGCATTATTAGAGCCATATTTTCAGGTTTTTCTGCAATTTCCTTTTCTACTCTAATAATACCAACAAAAGTTTTCATTTGTTTCAATCAACACATCACCCCAAAAAAATTCTAAAGAAATAATTTTTATTTACTCTATTATCCCAAAACTATTATCCAATACATAACCTCAAAAGATCGGCAGAATTTCTTTGCAAACAAAAGTTGCTCGGAAACAGTACAAATTATGCAAGCCACAGAAATTTCTTTCAGAATAAAATTCAAAAGAATCCTAAATTGTATAACTTCTTAAATCAAATGGCATTGAAGTTCCTAGGAACACGTAATAACTTCAATATTTAAATTCCACGTGTATCAAATAAATATGTTCATAAGGAAGATGGTAGACTATGAAATGACTGGAATGTTTATAATATCGAAGCTTATCATATAAATACAGAAGAAGATACTCTACAATTCTTTTAATCTCAGCATCTGATCATTAAGATTCCTTTACTATCATACGCAGCAAGAACACTATTTGAATCTGATATTATTGCTGTTTTACTGGCAAACCAATCAGGTGCGCGTGATCATTCTCCAACAGGGTGCTCGAGTCCGCTCATTTCCCCGGTTTTCGAACAGCACTAATACGAGGGCGCTGATCAGATGCCATGTATGCTAGGCTTACATACAAATGGGGTGTTTTCAGAATTCTCAGATGAAAATTTGTCACAAGGCGGCAACTTCCGTTCACCTGAAAATGAAATATTTTTATTTCATTAAAATAAAATTTAAACACCCTTTCTAATTTTTATTTCGAAGCATATGAATAAATAGAAGCCTGTCTGAATTTCTCATCTTGATAGGTGCATTATGATTTTCACATGTGCAAATAAATAAAGGTGCATTAAGAATTATGACGTAAAAGCTGACTTTTTGGAGGCTGTGTGGGAGCAAAGTGTCAAGGATTCGACTCCATCAAAGAATCGAATATGTGGGCCTTGGTAAAACCCATGGAAGCGAGATGTCCTCTTGTTGGTGTGTAAGTTTGCAATGATTACCAGCAAAAGTAATCCATGCTCCATCATCCAAGCTAACTCTTCTGTTACTTCGTTCAGTTACGTGTACTAAATATTACTTCGTATGTGATCCTTTAGCAAATCATGAAAATTAGTATACAAGCAAAAACTTATGAATATGAATTGTATTTCTAAGATATATTAATAGTCATTATTCTGCAAATAATGTAGACCTAGATACTAATTTATAAATAATAATAAAGTAACAAATAACTATTATTTTCCCCTGAAGTTTTAGATTATATTTGAACGAATTTCCACACTTTTCGATAGATAAATTCCCCGACTTTTCCCTGATATCTAGGTTTCTATCGCCACCTACTGATATAATAGAAAAAAAAAACATATAGACAATTTTTGAATTGAGCAAATTAATAACACTATTTTTCAGCTTCCTAAAGCGCTAAATCAACTTACACTCACAAGTGTATAAACATGCATCACATTATCTTCGGACAGCAAAGGGCACAAACCCTCCTTATGCCTCAGATATACAAATATGAGGCAGGAGAAATATTCTGTAATTTCTCTTCTGAAAGGTTTTATACATTTCAATTCCTAGAAATTCTTTATATAACAAAATAACACTTCACCTTCATGAAGAATCAATAAGAAATATAAAAGAATATATTTCTGTGATGTTTTTTTTTAAAACCATTATTAGAAAAAAAAAGAAATTTTAAAATTAAAATCTGGTCTCATTTCAATTTCATGGGATCAATTCTGTTTAAAAAATCTAGGCCAAAGCAAAAATCATAAAACGAGGGTTAGAAAACAATAATGGAAGGAAACTTTCAAACCCTGAATATCAGGAAATTCTAAATATTCTTAAAATACAAGATGTTATAGGTTAAAATTGCAATTTGTATGCATTCGTATCAGCACCTCATGCTTTGTTGATTTTTGCACGACCTTCAGATTTGTAGACTTTAAAAAAAAAAAACTAGTTTCAACTTTTTAGTATACTAATACAAGCTTTTTAATTTTTTATTTTATTATTCATTCCTGTTAATGTAATATTCTATAAATTTCTATATTAATAAAGCGAAGAATAAAAAAATTTATTTACAGAATTTTATTATAAAGCTATTGTATATGTTACACTGAATGGACTTTTTCAATTAAAGCAGATGATTCTTCTAACTAGTTTGATTTTGTAAAATTTGTCACAAAAACTACAGTTCAATTTTTCTTGCGGACAGAAACGGCCGAGACCCGGTACTGTATGTGGCTGAAATCAGAGGCCTAAAACGGGGGGGGTTTGGGGTGAAGGAAAAAAATTAATATACTAGAAAAGAAAATCCATTTTAAAAAACTTGCAGGAATTTGTTATGGTTATATTATAATAATCTTAAATATGTGGTTTAAAATCTCATCACATATAATTATATATTGCTGGTAAAACTCGCATCTTCAGCAAGTTTTATTTCCATTTAGAAGTATTATAGAATTTTTAAAAATGTAGCGGAGGCTTCTTTTCAAAGCATGATGTCTAAAGGCGTAGTTCACTTTACTCGCTTGTGCCTCGTTTATTTCTCGTAAGGTTTGTTCAAGTAAAAGACTAACTAGTTTCCTCATATTACAATAAATCTTTTATATGTTCCAGAGTACAGGCTTGCAATGTGAGGTCACAACGCATGGTGAAATCTGCTATAAGTTGCTATGTAGGAGTTTACTCTAATACACTGCGAAAAGAGCGGAAGATTATTAAATATATGATTAACCTATGAAACTTATGATTATATTAAATTTAATTAATTTCAGTATACATTTTCGATGGATTCTGTATAATACAAAATGACGGAGGCCGTCTTTTCCAATCAGCCGGTGATTTAAAGGCGTAGGATCTTCTACTTTAATTTTGTAGCTTTTTTGTAATTTCTTTACCTTTATTTCTAAATAAGACATCAGTATGTGCCAAGAAGAGGGTCTCCCATCCAAGTTTTGTGGCGTTTTGGAGTGAATCAATTCTCTTCCCAGGCTCAATGGGAGGGAATAGTCCTACGTTAAAATATATGTTGGATAAGGAGGAGTATATTGTCTGCTTGCCTCAGCTGGTAGTTACTTTGGACCCCTTCTGTACATGGTAAGCAGATGTCTTTTCAAGTACTTTACGAAAAACGTTTTCCCACATTTCGCATAATTGGTTTTCATAGAATGAAGTCACTAAATGTTTTCTATAACAATCTCTTCACCAAATGTTTCCACTCTCCAGCACCTGCAGTTTCTCATCGAATGTTTCTTTTAAGCCTTACTATAACCAAAGCTTTGTCATATCTCACAGGAATAGGGTTTCGTCCTTGTGAGAAGCAAATTGGATTAATAAATCAGACTTGGAAAACTCTTTTCGACACACCTCACACCGAGGTTTCACATTAGTATGATGCACCTGAGGGTGTACTTCAACGCTATTGCGAACAAATAGTTGATTGCACACTCACAAGAAAAGGTTTTCTTCGATGTGAAGAAGCAGAATGATCTTCGCAAACTGTTATACAAACAAATGTTTTCTTGCAAATCATAAATATCGTTTTTCTTTTGTATAGACGACCAGGTGTCTATTATCACCTTTTCAGATAAATGCTTTGTACGTATATCTCCACACACAAATGAGTTTCTGGTTTGAATTAGACAGAACAATGTTTGTTTAGTACTTTTAAATTAAAACTTTTCTAATTATGTCACATATAAACTTCACATTTTATAGCAGACGATAAATGATCTCTCAAATCTCTCTTCCGAGAAAATGCTTTCCATACCTCACAGAAAGATTTTTCATCATGTAGGTCTCCAAGTGTTTTATTAAATAACACTTGCGAAAGAAAGATCTTCCGCATACGTCAAGGCGTAGGTTTTTCATCCGTATGAACCAGCAGGGGTGTTGCGTTAGAGCAAGTTTAGATGAAACCTCTGCACTAATACATATTTTATATTCAGCTATAAATAGTCATCTTTGACGATGATTAGGTCTATCTTTGACATTTCATATTTTGCTTCAAATCATTTGTGTTCTCCCTGAATGTTAAGTAACTGCTTTTTCAAGTATTATTTTTCTTGGATTCAATTCATCTGTAGCAATCGCATATTTGACCATATTTTCGAGTTTTTTTGCACATTTACTTTCTGCTCTAATAATGTACAGGTTTTCCATTGTTTCAATCAATATATCACCCAAAAAATTAGAAAAAAATAAATTTTATTGCTTCTATATCCACAAACTATTATCCAATACACCACCTCAAAGATCAAAGAATTTCTTTGAAAACAAAGTTTTCGGAAACCAATTATGAGCAGAATTACAGAATTTCTTTCAGAATAAAATTCAAAATCAGAAATTGTAATATGTTAAACATGCATTAGTTCCTAGGAACAAGTAATAACTTCAATATTTAATAGTCGTTCATAAATAATGCGTTCATAAGGAAGATGGTAGACTATGAAATGACTGGAATGTTTATAATGTCATTTATCTAAATACAATGAAGAAGATACTCACAATTTTTTTTTAATCTCTGTATCTGATCATTAAGATTCCCTTTATCACTGCTTTAAGAGCACTTATTTTGAATCTTATTGTGCTGTTTTCAGTAAACCAATCAGGTGGTATCACCTCAGAATACAAGAGAAGATACTCCACAATTCTTTTAATCTGTATCTGGTCATAGATTCTTTATTATCTAAATGGCAGCAACACTCCTATTTGAATTAATATTATTGTTGTTTTACTGGCAAACCAATCAGGTGTGTTTGATCATTCTCCAGAATACAGAAGCAGGATACCCCCAATTCTTTTTAATCTCGGCATCTGATTCTTTAAGATTCCTTTATTTCAAAGCGTGACAGAACACTCTATTTGCATCTATGTTATTTGCTGGTAAAGCCAATCAGGTGCGTAGTCAATTTCTTAGAATCAGAAGAAGATGCTCCACAATTCTTTTAATCTTAGCATCTGATCATTAAGATTCCTTTATTATCAATGCAGCAGAACATATTTGAATCTGATTATTGCTGTTTCTGGTAACATCAGTGTGTTTGATCATTCTCCAGAATACAGAAGATACTCCACAATTCTTTCCAATCTCAGCATCATCATTAGATTCCTTTATTATCATTGAAAAGAACACTATTTGAATCTGATATTATTGCTGTTTTACTGGTAAACCAATCAAGTGTGTTTGATCATTCTCCAGAATACAGAAGAAGATACTCCACAATTCTTTTAATCTCAACATCTGATCATTAAGATTCCTTTATTATCAAATGGCGAAACCTTTTGAATCTGATATTATTGCTGTTTTACTGAAATATCAGGTGCGCGTGATCATTCTCCAACAGGGTGCTCAGTCCGCTCATTTCCCGGTTTCAGCAGCACTATGCAGGGCGCTGATCAGATCCCATGTATGCTAACTACATACGAGGGTGTTTTCAAATTCCTCAGATGAAATTGGCACAAGGCGGCAACTTGTTCCACTGAAAAATGAAATATTTTATTTCATTAAAATAAAATTTAAACACCTTTCTAATTTTTATTTCGATATAGATATAATAAATGATCTGAATTTCTCATCTTGGTGCATTGGATTTTCACGATGCAAATAAATAAGTGCATTAAGAATGTAGGCTAAGCTGACTTTTGGAGCTGTGTGGAGCAAAGTGTCAAATTCAGCTCATCAAAGAATAGAATTTGTGGTAAAACATGGAAGCGAGGATGTCCTCTTGTTGGTGTGTAAGTTTGCAATGATTAAAAATTCCATGCTCCATCATCCAAGCCTAATTCTTAATTTTCGTCTCAGAATTTAGTTTCATGTAGCTTAAAGTGGGAGGTTAATCTTACTAAAAGATTTTACGAGAAAAGGTATTGCAACGCATTCACAGTGACAATGACTCAGGGGTGGGACTGTTTCTTGCAAAAAAAATACAATTGTATTTCATTTCAGCTGCCTAAAACTAGGAATAGCAATAAAAATGAAGCAAAACTCCTCTGTTCTCTTGTTGGTGTGAGTTTGCAAGATTACGAAAAGTAATCCATGCTCCATCATCAAGCTAACTCTTAATTGTTCATCTCAGAAATTTGTTCATATGTAGCTTCAAAGTGGGAGGTTAATCTTACTAAACAAGATTTTACGAGAAAAGTATTGCAACGCATTCTAATTGACAATGACTCGGGGGGGGCTGCCTCGCAGAAAAATACCATTTTTATTTCATTTCAGCTGCCTAAAACTAGATAAGCAACAACAAAAAAAAAAGGCAAAAGACAATACTGTCGAGAATCTAGTTAATTTTAAATTTTTTTATCTACCCCTACTCCAGGATAATTTTAGGTGTCTTTGCCCCCAGTGATTCACAATGACATCAAATGGAATTTGAAATAAGTCACCAACAATCTACTACATTCAGGGACCGGATAGTTTTTTGGGGGCTTTTTTTGTGAAAATTTTTTCAGAAAACCACAATTAATTTTAAGTCATATTTCTATATTTTACGTGAATTTGAGTTTTGTAAAGGGGCCTTTTATGTTAATGAATTTTGTGAAGGGGCCGCAAAACGGCCCCAATTTTCGCCTGGATTGACCCATATCATTTATTGAAAAATTGCCGAACGTGACCTCTCTAGTATGGATGCCTGTGTGAACATCTTAGTGATTGCAATGTGGGAAGAATACTCCCTCTCGGAACATGAACAAGTTTATGCTCGTCAAATAAAGCAAACTTTGTTAAGCATTTTGGAAGGCTTGATGGGTTTTCAAAGTATTACTTTGGCAAAGTCGAAGATTTCTCAACTAGATTTCACATACTTACACAATATGGAATCAGGGTTCATACACATTTCCTTAAAGAAAATCAAGGACTTTTAAGCACACAAACCAAAAAAATAAGGACCTCTAAATTGAATAAACTTAACGAATTGTCGCTGCATTTTTAAATAAAATGTCTCATTTTACAAATTCAACCTATTATG
>BGPR01000782.1:376292-402110 GCA_013235015.1 Araneus ventricosus
AATTGTTCTCCTCAGAAATTTGTTCATATGTAGCTTCAAAGGGAGGTTAATCTTACTAAACAAGATTTTACGAGAAAAGGTATGATGATAAAGTATAATATAAAACATAGATAGAAGATACATTACAAATTTAACACAACAAAAATTCTTAAAAATATGAGTTAATAAATTGATGAAAAAAAAACCATGAAACTGGTAATCAAATTAAATATCTTTTAATTCCAAACTTTTTCATTCAATTTTATACCCAAGGTATTTATTTTAATTTCTTTTCAATAATTGTTTTTCTTAGTTCATGCGATTGAATAAATAAATTTATGTCCTTTGACTTTTCAGCCTCATTAGCTAAATCATTTGCTTCCCCATTTGTTTGGTGTATTTGGTTTGGAACATTTTCTTTTATTTAAAAAAAAAACCTATTTCCTCCTAGAGCTTTTCGTTTCAGTTGTTTTGTTTCAGTCTTTTCTTTGGATCTTTCACTTTCTAAAAACTGCATGTATTTTGCTCTAGCTGAGGTGGCAAAAAGTAAGGAATTTCAAGGACTTTTTAAAAAGGGGGCATAAAAATAAGGATTTGTAAGGACTTTTAAGGACTAAATGTAAAAGTAAGGACCTGTAAGGACGCGTACGAACCCTGGGAATGTTTTGTGTCCACTTTAGCAGTCTGGTGAAGAAAATCAAGCATGCATTTTGAGCCTTATCCGTTTGACTGACTGGGTCCAAAATTTGTTACAGATTTACAATATCAGTGTCAATACCGAATTAAATTTCATTTATGCATACTGTTCGGTTTTAGAGTTATTGCTTTCACATGCACACAAATAGACTCAAGAGACAGTCAACCTGTTGACGGATATCGTCCAGAAATTGATCAAATCTACAATTTTGGTGTAAAGATGACACACTAACATATATTTCATTTGAGTTATGTTCACAGATAAACAGAAATAATCTCCCCCCCCCCAAAAAAAAATTTTTTTTTTTTTTTTATCGAGGACGTAGATTTTTTTTTTTTATTTTTTGAACCAGCGGGAGTGGTCTTCCCTACACTTTCTCTTATACTCCTAACACATGTAGGGAAAAAAATAAGCTAAAACCCGAACGCAGTGGAGATGAAAAAGTAAGCGAAATTAAGTCAGTTCCCCTCAAACTCGCTCGGATAAAAATTTCGAATCTGCTCTATTCCCAGAACGCAACAAGTTTCTCCAGCACACGATGAAACATCAAAACAAACGAAAATAAAATAATCCGAGCAGGATCAGAATTCGCCAAAAGGGAGAAGAAGGGGCCGCTGAATATCATGTACAGAAGATTGCGTCCAGTACGCATGCGCGTGGAGATAACGGATTTGTTTCAAAAGTAAAAATATACAGACCGACAGACAGTCAACCCTTTGACGGATTTGGCCCAAACTTTTATACAGACCTACATTCATGACGATAAAACTGTGTGCCAAATTTTATCCATCTAGCTATTCAAGTTTCTGAGTTATAGTGTTCACATGACCGCGGACATATAGACAGACTTCCCGTTGACGGATTTCGTCCAAAATTTGATAGAAACCTACAAATTACGTTTAAAGACCACATACCAAATTTCATCTCCGTAGCTCTAATAGTTTTCGAGTTATCATCGTGTTCACAGAGAGACATAATTCCAAAATTG
Organism: Araneus ventricosus; assembly: GCA_013235015.1. Lineage (NCBI taxonomy): Eukaryota > Metazoa > Arthropoda > Arachnida > Araneae > Araneidae > Araneus > Araneus ventricosus. Next base: position 377,957 of record BGPR01000782.1, read on the forward strand.
TGTTTTTCGGATTCAGGGAGGTCTAAAACGTGGAGATTCGACAAAATCTCGAGTTCGAATTTTTTGACGATTACAATACTTTGTATACGAGAAAGTAAAAAGACAATATTTTCTCTTTGCATAATTCGTATACAAGAAAGTAAAAGATGCTCTGAACAGCCAACTTGATCAGCATTTTTTGCCAAAGCACTTGATTAAATGAAAACTATGTCCATCTGCCAGCAAAGCCCTCCAGTCATGGGTCGATCCAGATGGGTCGTAAAAGATGCTCTGAACAGCCAACTTGATCAGCATATTTTGCCAAAGCACTTGATTAAATGAAAACTATGTCCATCTGCCAGCAAAGCACTCCAGTCATGGGTCGATCCAGATGGGTCGTAAAAGATGCTCTGAACAGCCAACTTGATCAGCATATTTTGCCAAAGCACTTGATTAAATGAAAACTATGTCCATCTGCCAGCAAAGCTCTCCAGTCATGGGTCGATCCAGGCGAAAATTGGGGCCGTTTTGCGGCCCCTTCACAAAATCCCACTTCATAAAATCGGCCCCTTCACAAAACTCAAATTCACAAAAACGGCCATTCACAAAATTCAAACCCGTAAAAAAGGCCCTTTTACAAAATTTCATTCTATAAAAATGATCCCTTTTTAAAATTTTTCCACGGCCAAACAACGATTCTCGAAAATTTGCCCAGTATTGGGTATTCCTTACTTTTCTATATTAAATCGATTTTAAAAGTGAAGATGAATTTTTGCATAATTAAGTGTTTTGTTAACAGCAAGTTCCAATGTTTCAACATACTTTTAATAATAAACCTATTATTTTTTTAAACCTATTATTAATTTTAACCTATTATTATTTTATAACCTACTATTTTTTTTTTTAAATCTGACCTCTTTTTAAAAAGTTTTTGAATGAGGCACTGCACAAAATATAAATATACGAGTATTTTTTTTTCCAGTATTATATCGAATTACTGCATATATTTGGTTCAATGAAACACTTTTGATATTAAACGTAAAATATAGAAATATGACTGCTAAAATTGAAGGTTTATATATGATAAAAAAAATTTTCCACAAAAATGGGACCCTAAAAAAAACCTGGATCGACCCCTGCCAGTAAAAAAAAAAAAAATGCCTATAATGAATATAAGTACGAAGGTAACACAATTGTCGTACATTTTTATTTATTATTCTATATAATCTATCCTCAAATTTATGTGTTAAAATGACAACTTTTGATATTTCATCCAGTGCATGGTTCTTTTGAATAAATAAAGAAATAAATAAAGACACACAGAATAATACATAGTGGAGATACACTGCATTTATATTATTCACTAGCTGCCTTTGGCGACCAGCTTGATCACTAGAAATAAAATTTCACCTGAATCTCTTATGCATAATTTTATATTCATGGTTCCCTTAACAAAGTGGTTTTAAACTTCAAATTGCTACATACATTTAACCCGCATTCATTTCGTAACCTTGCACTTGTTCTGTTCCTTGTCTACATTAACCTAAAATACGCGTTTGATTTCAACATTAAACTGGCATGGCACATTTTACGTCCAGCAGCATGCTAATTGGCTTAAAACACGCTGATAAAAAGAATTAAAACATCAACGTTAATCTTTCAGTTCACTGGATTATTTCATTACATACTTACTATTTTGAGGACTTCCTTTACAGATTTCACAGAAAAATTTATCAAATAAAAGAAGAAAGTAAAATCTGGTTAGATAATTTCTTAGCTTTCAACAATGGAAGAGAAACATGCAATTAAACATTTCCTTAAATAATGAAAACAGTTTGAAATGCGTTGCAAGAATGAAAAGTATTGTTGTAAATTATGCCAGAAAACATTTTAAAAAATTTATTGAAATCAGAGAAAAAATCGTACGTGAACTTAATTGATATCAATGAAAAGGTAATTTTTTAAATTTTCAGATGGTGTAAAAATAATTTCTGTGCTGTAATATTTTCGAAGTTATTAAGGAAAAACGCAAAAATTTAGCTCAATTTTTAATTAATTAAAATTTCAAAAAAACGGCTGTGAGGTGCACATTCCCACCCTCCAAAGTATGTTTGTGCCAAATTTCGTTGCTCTAAGCCAAGCGGTCTGTCCTGTAGAGCACCAACACACACATTCTCCTTTATAATTAGTACAGATAGTGTATTTAACTATAAATTATATCGGATTAAATACAAAGTAATGATTTCTATATGACAAAAAAATATATAGCACGAAAATCATCAATACCATTATTTATAAAATTAAATTCATCATCAAAATTATCTATTGATCAATACAATTAAAATGACTCATTTCCATTTTTATCTTACATGTGCTATTAATCACTTAGCCCATTAACCTTTTCCGACACAGTGGTCGCAAAAGAGGACACCAACTTTAAAATTTTCTAAAAAAATCCGTTTTCAATTTGAAACCCGGAAAATTGCAGAAAAAGGCAGCTGATAGTTCTCCTTTTAGAATGTAGATGGCAGCACAATGAAATTTCGCTTTCATTTAGGAAAAATTATAGATTTAAAATGTCCAAATTTCTTAACTCGGAGATAGGAATAATTTTTGGAGTTCTTGAGACCTTTACAATTTTACCAAATTTACTCGCCAACTTTCCTCCAATATTTTTTAAGTTTAAATTTATGATTTTGTGTAAGATTTAACATTAATTTTTGAACGTATCAAGATGGCTGTGTCCAAAGGGGTCCTCATATGAGGGAGTGTCTCCAAAGAGGGACAACCACCCCTCCTCAGAAAGAGGTGTTTATTCTTGTAAATTCTATGTAAACAATATACTAAGCCCATTCATGATGTTTTTTCATCATATTAAAAAAAATTTAATGCCTTGTGACGGAAAGGGTTAAAGCCCAGCGTCTTTGTTTGAGGACAATTAAATGGCCATACCGAATGCATTCATTGTCATTTTTGCTTTTTCTATGACGTCAATAGGTATTCCGAAACCCCTAAACAGTTTTCAATAGGCATTTGAAGTCAAAATGTCATCATTTTGAAATTTTTTGATTTTTCCTTTGATTTATTTTTGAGGTCATACAAGGAATTATAAAAGATTTTTTATTTTTTTGTTATTTTACTATATATTAAAAACCTATACTATTTATGCCAAAAAAAAAGTTTTGAAAAATGAATTTCGACCAATTTTTTACTTTCTCGTACATGAAGTATACAAAGAGAAAGTATTGCAACCGTCAAAAAATTCGAACTCGAGATTTCGATGAATCTCCACATCTTAGACCTCCATGTGTTGGAAAAACACAATTTTGGAATTACTGTCTGTCTGTGAACACAATACTATTAGAGCTAGAGGGATGAAATTTGGTATGTGAACTTTACACATAATTTGTAGGTTTCCATCAAGGTAGGTTTTTGGACAAAATCCATCCATGGGAAGTCTGTCTGTCCACGTTCATGCGAACACGATAACTCAAAAATTTAAATAGTTAGATGGATAAAATTTGGTACACAGTTTTATTATCAGGAATATAAGTCTGTATCAAATTTTGGACCAAATCCGTCAACGGGTTGACTGTCTGTCGTTCTGTATAATCACATGCTTGTGAACACAATAACTCCTAACACAATGACTTGTATAAATGAAATTTGGTAAGCGGCCTTCTAGCCTTTATTGTACATCCGAGAAAATTTTTGTTTCAATTGGTTAAAAAGAGGCGTTCAAATTGCATATTCAATTTTCTTACTATGATGCAAGGCCATTTAGCATACTTGTAAGCGCATGGGGATATTCGTGACTTTGGCGTGCACTAACCGAAACTAGTGGATAGCCATGGCATTCTGGGTTACAGCAGGTTAGCATTTTTCATCCGCACGGCGGGAAGGGAATGACACCTTTTTGGGAAGTATACGAAAAAGTTTAAGGGAGACAGACCACTCCCCCTGGTTTATATTTTTTTTCCCAAGGAAAAAAAAAAATTAAACCAAAAAAAATTTTTTTTCCCTCTGAATTAATTTTACCTTGTAGTTATTTTAATCTTGGTGTTTAAAACACAATACTATAGAAAATTCTTGAAATCTATGCCTTAAATTAATTCCGGCGTTAACAGATTATTTGTGCTTTTAATTACGTACAAATAACTTTGTACTTTAATGTTCTTTGCACTTGAAATGTAGATATTGAAAATAAGAATATCACAGTAAGCCAAATACTCAAACAAATGAGAACTGCAAAAATATTGCCACGAAAGTGCATTATTGTAACAGACAAGGATACTCAAGAAAGACATTAAAAGAAAGTATTGCAAAAGCACATCATCACGGAATATTTTATTTACATAAAGTGATACAGGTAAAAGAAAACAACTTTGCTAGCACTAATAAAGGAAATTTGCATGATGAATTTAATAGAATAATGAAAAAATTATCTTACACGCACGATCAAAGTAATCTCCCAATATAATTTACGGGATTTATTAAAATTGTACTATAATTTAATACATCTGTGATCAGGGCTGGATTTCCCAAAAGGCCAACCTAGGTCTGGGCTTAGGGAACAGCAATCAGAGGGGGTGTTTATACTAAAGAAATAGCCAAATATTCTTAAAATTTTCAAAATGATCTTGAAAAGATCATATAAAAAGCTGTTTTTTAAAAATTTACATCCCAATACATTAAATAAAATGAGGGGTACATTAACGTTGCCCCCTCCACAGCTTGAGGTGTCTTGCAGTCATAGGCAAAAAACATTTGCTATATCTCTCACCCACTCGGAATACACAAGGGAAAATTCCAGATTTTGCTCTGAAACAGTAATTCCAAGTGAACGATCACCAAGGAAAATTCCATGTTTTGCTCTGAAACAGTAATTCCAAGTGAATGATTACCAAGGAAAATTCCAGATTTTGCTCTGAAACAGTAATTCCAAGTGAACGATTACCAAGGAAAATTCCAGATTTTGCTCCGAAACATTAATTCCCAAGTGAACGATTACCAAGGAAAATTCCAGATTTTGCTCCAAAACAGTAATTCCAAGTGAATGATTACCAAGGAAAATACCAGATTTTGCTCCAAAACAGTAATTCCAAGTGAATGATTACAAAAGAAAATTCCAGATTTAGTTCCGAAACAATAATTCCAAGTGAACAATTACACTCATATTGCTTTGATTTCTACATATTGACTGATAGTAGGTTCACAGAATATACGATTACTATTTTCATATGCAGTTTAGTTTACTCAGGTATGCCTGAAAGTCAAACAAAAAAACTGACAAGAGTTTTTGCCAAATAATACCAGGTAGAGTGAAATTTTATTGTAAAATGAAACTTGCACAAATTATGGCTTGTTTATGCAACACTATTGAACCCTTTGAAGTTCACTATATGTTTCGTTTAGAAAATTACTACATTTATTTCAAAAATGAATATTAGACATGTAGGTGATCATAAATAATATGTAAAGGAAAACATTTAGCATTTTTTTCTTTTCAAGAAATTTGTGGTTTCACAGTGAATGGTAATGGCTATTAATAATTTATCATCGAAATGCAATTTAAATTATGATTTTAATTTATAAGTATATGCGAGTATTCAGGATATTCAACCTTCATAAAATTCAATATAAATTTCAAAGATTCAATTAAAAAAAATATCAATTTGTGCAAGAACCCTCATCATTTGTTTCTCTCAGAGATCAAAAGCAATTTAGCTCTTGCAATGTTGATATCTTTGTGAATATTAGCGGCATTGGTCTGGAATTTTTATATAAGTTGGCCTATATATTTGACTCTTAAGTTATAAAAGAAAAATTGCGTTACGTTTCACCCATATGCAGTAAAAAAAAAACCTCAATACATGACTTCACTGTAAAACCAATGAACGCGAAAGGGTTAATGAGGTTTAATACCAGTTTGACACAAAATGCAAAATATATTATTTATAATTCTTTTTGTACCTATCATATATTAAACTGAAAATTCTAAAACAGCTTTTTGAGTAGGGTGTGTGTGGAGAGGGCACAGAATTGGTGCTTTGACCTAGGGTATAAAATGTTCAAATCTGGCCCTGTCTCTTGTTGCATAAAATATAAATCCATGTTGTAGAAGAAATGAACTCGCAAGTATGTTTGGATACTACAGAACTAAAAAAATCTTATTACGGAAGAATATTTCTAGGTTTATGAAGCATTCTGCACAAAATCATGCTTCTCTATAAGTTCCCACGAATTCGCAGCAATGGTGTTTGATGGCAGATCTCATGTGTAATGAATTGCTCCTAAATGATAATGCTCGCTACAATTCAACATATGTTTTTTCAGCTGACATTTGAGTTTGTAAGATTTGTCACAAAACTTGCATTTATGATGTTTCTCATTTGTATGAGTAAGACTATGTCTTTGTAACTGCCACTTTTGGATAAAATCTTTCCCACAGATATCGCATATATGTGGTTTCTCGTTTGTATGAATGAGTATGTGCCTCTCTAAGCTGGATTTGCGATCAAATACTTTGTTGCATACCTCGCAAACATGAGGATTATCACTTCCATGTAAAAGCAAGTGCCTTGTTAAATCACCCCTTTGACTATATGCTTTCCCGCATACATCACACACATGAGGTTTCTCTTTCGTATGAGAAAGGAAATGCCTTCTCAAATTCCTTTTTCGAAAAAATTCTTTTTTACATATCTCGCAAACATGAGGCTTCTCATTTCCATGTGTAAGTAAGTGAATCTTTAAATCAACCCTTTGACTATATGCATTCCCACATTCATCACATGTGTGAGGTTTCTCTTTTGTATGAGTAAGGCAATGCCTTTTTAAATTGCATTTTCGGGCAAATTCTTTACTACATATCTCACAAACATGAGGTTTCTCAGTACCATGAGTAAGTAAGTGCCTCTTTAGTCCTTTCTTCTGAGAAAATGCCTTCTCGCATATTTCGCACACATGAAGTTCCTCTTTTGTATGAGTAAGCAAATGAATCATTAAAGTTCTTTTTTCAGAAAACAGTTTGTTGCATGTATCACAGGCAAGAGGTTTTCTGTTTGAATGAATCAGTAAATGCCTATTTAAATTGCATTTAAAACCAAATGCTTTTCCACATATGCCACAAACATGACAGTTTTGTGTTGAATCTTGAGTCTTCTGTCTAAGCACTTTACTGGATCCTTTGCTCATAGTATCTTTTTCTTCTGAATGATTCAAAGAATGTATGTTTAACATACTACTTTGTTGCACTGATTCTTTACCAAGCACATCCTCTGCTGCTTGAACAGTAGTCATATTTCCTAAGTTAATAAATCTACAACAATTTGTCACTTTTGTTTGCCAATCAAAACATACTTATAAAAGAATATTTCCAAAACAAAATCGAGAGCAGATCTTTCACAATTTTTATACGAGATTTTCATAAGCTTTGAAATCCTTTTTATTAAATTTCTCACGCACGTAAGGTTCAACTGAAGTTAAGAAAGCACAGACACTTATCGATATGAATGCAATTTTAATTTCTAGCTAAACTCTGTGTCTTAAGCCCTTCGGTATGTATATAACATATAAACTTGGTTGAAACAAAAGATGTAGATTATATTGAAGTGGTTGCTATGAAAATATTAGTTCTCATCTCACAAAAAATTAACTTACAGTAACTCAGCATTACAGTGATTTGAAGTCAAAATTCATATCCTGTTTTGAAATTATACCAGGAAACAGTGGTTTCAGACATAATAAGCTAAAATCTTGATCACATGAAGAAATCACCAACACTCCCCAAATGTCTGTATTAAATCAACATGATGGTATATGATACAAAACAAGATTTTATGAACACCAGGGCCATGTATATGTGGATCTTCTGTGGTGGACCTCAGATTAAGAAGCTGAGACTGCCACTAAGTCAGAATGCACACCTGTAAATGTGACATTATTACTTGAATAATACAGAAATAAAAAAAGTATACTGTAATTTTCATAACTAAGCAAATAAATAAATAGAAGTTTATGTATATTTTCATGCCAGAAGTGCATACAATACTAAAGGCAATTTGAATTATTCTTTTGAGAAAATCTCTGAAGACATTATAATGCTATTACATATAGGCAATCTGGTTTCATTTGGCTGACTTTTAAGCAATTCTTTAGGGAAAGCCTTAAGGTATTGACCTTTTAACGAGTTGGTGTTGATTTTCCCCATATCCTTTGAGATTATTCCAGCGTATTTTAGTCATTTGAATTTGTCGATTTTAGCCCAGCCTGCTGTCTTGTGCCCTCAAACTTAAATGATTTCTTCTTAGCTTCATAGGCAGATGTGCAGCTCTTCCAACTCCAGTATCTTTCTGGAAATGAGTGATTCCCCTTGTGACATTTAACTTGGATCATTTGGAAATTAACGGGAATTTCATTGGCTGCAAATTGTGACAATAAGAATCTCCATAGGTCGACCACCTTCTTCTGTAGAAAAATTGAAAGATTCTTCTGTATGCCTACAAAACAGACCATTAAACTTCGGTTAACCTGGAGTTTAGGGTGCGTACTCACTTCATTTCCCTTAAGCTCGCCAATTGTTTGTCGCCAAGAGAGAGAGTGCCAGAACATTTGCTTTGGATGCGAGCTGAAAATTTTTCAGCATCGTTTACGCATGCGCCGACAGTGATTTGTTCACCCGTCTACGGTGCATGTCTTAAATGGAAATGAGGCAATATTAATCTACTATCTGCTCTCTTCGATTTTATTGGTCGGCGTATGAATTTGAATAATACTTTATTTGGAATTTCTTGATCATTTACCAAACGATTTTTTTCAATAACCATTCGCTTCTCTTCTGAAGATTTTCATTCATTTAATTTGCTTATTCTCTTTCTCTGTGTTGCTGATTATGGCTTCCTCATATCAAACAAGGAATGTTTCTTCTGGAAACAATGGTTCCCTTACTACATTTAATCGTCTTCAGACTTAGTGTTTTTCCTGTGTGTTACATTTCTCAATGAAAAAGAGAAGCTAGGAAGGGCCTTCTTTGGTGACGCTGCTGATGTTTTTTTAAGTTAAAAAAATTTGCCCGGTGCACACACTCTCATTTTGAGATGCCTTAGGCATCAAATGAGCAGGAGACCTATAAAAACCTCACTGCGCACCCTAAACAGTGTTTGGCAATGGCAAATAAAATTCACCAAAGAAAAATGGCGAGAAAATAGTATGCACCCTAAACTTCTTATCCACCAATACACTGCAGTTTCTTTCTTGGTTGTTTATCAGTTTGATTTACAAGCTGACGGCCATCTCAAGTGCAAGGAAGGGAAGTTGTCATACAAGTAATAATGTTCCCAATTCCCCTAATACTAAGTGATGTATGCCAGTTAATGGTCCCACTTTGGAAGAATGGGAGAACTTATGGTGACTGTTCACAAGAGGTGCTCAAAATGGCACAGATTGTTTCGTACTAAATTGTACATAAGTATTGTGAAACAGCTATAAAGTTGTTTCCCTGAGATGATAATCTTGGCGACAAAAGCAAATTTCTAGAAAGACCTCGAACTGTCAACCTATTTCTATTGGCTTCATGAACTTTCTGGAGATTACGTCACTTCCTATGTAATGAAGTCACTTCCTGTTGAAAAAGTATAAAAGCAAGCTCTCAAGACAAGAGGAATTAGTTGGATTTTGATCAGCAAGCAAGCTGGTGAGGTAACAAGAAGCCTTCGAGGACTGTGTTGAGATTTAATGGTAATCTCTGTTGCGAATTTTTACAAGTGCTGTTTTAATACTTGTGCTACGTTTCTTTGCTTAGAATATTTCTAAGATAAAGAGCTTTATTTTTTAAAATCCTGCTTAATGGACTGCATTCACGTACGCCCACAAAATGATTTTGTCACAGTATAATGGAATAATTATTACATTTATAAGTCTGAAGAATCCCATCATTTCATAACATTATATTTAACAACAATGAAAGATTCATTAATCTGGTAGATTTAACAAGGGCACCATTTCAGAACCTCAGCATTGAAACACGATTCTAACAAAGATTTATCATATTTATAAACTTAGCGCAGGTTAAATCAATCAAGAAGCATCAAATATAATCCAGTTGATATGTAGAAATATAAAGAGGGTTAGGGGTACTGGCTCAAAGAACATTTTTATCATTTAGCCATTGATTAAAATTATGAAATATGTCTCAAAATAATAGTCCCCATGTAACTTCAAAGCAAGACATTAATTCAACTTAACTAAATTGGCAGATTTAATTTCAATTAATTGGATTCATCCTTAAAATACATCATCTTTGAAGGCACTGATAACATCCGACTTTTCATTAAATATTTTCCTTTGTGATGAAGCATTTTGAAAATATCAGAATATTGAAAAGAAGGCAATGAAATTTTTTTTATCTAATGTAATTATATAAATCTCTTAAGAAATCTAGCCAACAGCTAAATAAATCAAGTACATACAATACACTTGTGAGATAAGCATTAAAAAGTATTAGAGGCTGTCAAATTTAACAAAAAGTTTTTTTAAAAAAATTCAAATAGTCACATCATAGAGCTTTTATTTTTCTAGCAAAAATAAGCTTTTGAATTGTGTGAAATTTTGCACCACAATAACCCTTCTGGATGTTCTGTGCAGCGCAACTTATCCCATTTAAAGAATCTAGCACCAGGAAAAAGAAATCAAACCCACTGTTCCGTAGTATGTTATGTTGTCAGAGAAGACTTTTTCTCATCTTTAAAAACAATTTATCACTATGTAACTTCATAAAAAAAACACCTTAAATTTTAAAGACAGGCAAAAATTTATTCAAATGCATGGAATAATTCAAGTAGGAGTAGAAGCCAAGTCATAAATATGTATATCCATGTATAGCAAAACACAAATATTTAAGTGATAAAAAGCAAAGCTAGGGCAGAATAAAATACAAAGAAGGGCATGAAACATGCAAATAAACCATGAAACAATTATGAATTACTGAAATTATAAATACACATTCAATCAACTCATTTGTACAATTTCATTTAAGGAAAAAATGTGTTTGTATCATAGAAAATGCTATTATGTATTAAAGCATTGGGCCTACTATTTTGGCCCCCCATCTGTATTAAAGATAAATTTCTTGGAATATCCTAGCATTTGATGTGAATAGGTTAATAATAAAGTGTGGCCTTTAAAAATGAATGTAGGTTACATTGAGAACAATATAGTAATAGTATACATAATTGCAAGCATCGCAAAAGGTAACTTGATATTATTTATTTAAGATTCCAAAATTCATTGGAAGGAGGTTAATATTCAATAAATCACTGGAAACTAAATAGGAATAAAATTGATACAGGAAAAATTGAGTCATAAATACTAAAGGACCGAGAAAAACTGGTTTAGTTCTTAGAAATTGGTCTTGAAATCATACACACAGGAAAAATTATTTTAGTTTTCTTTGTTCATGACCCGCTTTATATGTTATCTACCAATTCAGTTAAATATTGCTTCATCACCTCATGCCTCAGAATTCCAATTGGATCACAGCAAAAAAATAATAATAATAACAGACCTACCTAATTATAGATGGTACAAAAATTTACTACCATATGGTGTTCAGTTGATTATAAAAACATGCTTTCCTTAAACCGCAAATTTAAAATTGCAGAGTTATTAAGACCATACAGTTATAAAATCAAGTGCATTTTTTAAAAAAAGCATGAGAGATAAAAATTTATTCTAGAAATATGCGGCAAATTATCAATAATTTTTTAAAACACAATAAATAAAACAGAAGGATAACAGTTTTAAAAATCAACATTGATTTCATATTAAACTTTAAGAATTATGTACATTACTCTTATATTGTGAAAAAATATACTTAAAATTCATTAGCTAAATCATAAACAAGGTTATATTGTATAATGTATAAGGTTCTCGTATAAGGTTATATACGACGCCAATATTGTGTGCACAATAAGTTCACGCATGCAGAAAATGAGAAGAAGAAAGGACAATAGCATGTAGTTGTCCTGTCAGGATAAGAACTTGCCACTACCCGCTCTTTCTGCACATTCCCGATCTTTCTGCGTATGTGAGAACTTATTGTCAAGAAAATATTGGCCTTGTCTAAACCCTGCTACATGCTAAAATAATTTGCAAAAACAGTGGGTGATCAACTAATTAACATAATCTGTTCAAATATTTGCTATCCGATTATCAATTTACAATACATTATCACAAAAGTTTGTTTTGTGGAAATTGGATTCATATGTTCTAGACAAAAAAAAATAAATAAAAATGCTATCATTTCTTAATATTAATAACACTCTTGCTAGATTTTCTCGATTACCCCATTTTTGGACACACTACTCTTTTTATGCTTCATAAAAATGTGTTTCTTTTTCATACAAATTAAGAGAAGTTTTGCAAAAATTCACAGTGTGCAGCAATCAACTATGTAGAACATAAAAAGGGTCCTTATCCAATCATCAAATTCTCATTTCAGAAATTATGGTATATACGTATTAACGCCACCGCAGCTGAAGTTGCGCTAATGCGCCAATAAAGAGCAATCTTGTTGTTCGCACGCGCACGCCGTCATCTTTTGGATTCCTTGTTGTTTGCTGATTTTTGACGCCATTTTTAGTGCTACGAAAATGCGTATTTGGGATTTGCCAAAAACAGAACAAGATGCAATTTCATTTTTTCAGGAGCGAAATATTTTACCAAAAACACGAAAATGTACCAATTCCCATGACATGAAAACAAGAGACATAGGGTGACAGCGAGACATCATTTGGAATCTTATTTATCAGAGTTCATATGGCGACAGCATCAGGTGAAAGAAAATAGTGACTGTTTTGAATCTATGTTAAACTCTATATCGGCCCATTTTCCACCGAAATCCGATTGACTACTCTGTTTTTAAATAAAGTGTTTTGAATTTTGAAAGTGTTTTGATTTTAAATAAAGTGTTTTATTTTATGATTTGTCACAAAAATTTTAGGTGTAGATTGGGGGCACTTAAAAACTGCCAAATCTGTAGCTGTGGTGGCATTAATACGTAAGTACTGAAATTATTTATAGTCTTTCGGAGCTTTCTGTCATGTTCTAAGAATTTTTTTTTCATTTTGTTGAAGTCCTGATTCCACGGGCATCGCCGTGCGCGTACTGCTAGTTATTTATATAAGAATCGTTTACTATACTTATAAAAGGCAATGTTTGTGTGTGTGTTTGTCTGCGATATCCAGACTAATCTATCGAACTTATAGCCATGATATTTGGCACACAGGTAGTCGTAATGATGACCGAATGCACCTCGAAGCCGAAATTTTAAAATTTAATCTAGAATTTTTTTTATTTTGTGTTGGTTGATTTTTCGCACTAATTTCTCAATAGAATGGTTTCGAATAATTGTACGACAAAAACAGATACACCATCGGAAAGAGCACGCGATTTCCCGTTCTAATGAAGTTAGTTTTGAATTCCTAACGTAATTTACCGAATTTTGAGAAATTTTTAAAAAATACCCAGTTTTGCCATCGAGATGTTACTTTTGTTTTTAAATTTGTTGCATCCAACTTTCTAATAACACTATTAATTTCAATTTTTTTCAGCTTATAACTAGAACGGTTCTGTCAGATTTAAAACAAGAACGGTTAAAATATATTTTCCCGTTTTTAATTTTTTCTGGGCGGTTGAGAGTTATTTTTCTCGATCGAGTTCCTCGCTCAGCACTTCTTCGGAACGTAGCTGGCAATTTTGATTGGCGGACGCGCAGGATACGTCATGACCTTCACCTGAATTAATTACTTCGATTATTATTTTCGGATTCAATTTTATATTTTGCTTACTGTATAATAATCATTTTCACGTTCCAATTTTGTAATATTGTTTTGGATTAACGTACTCTGTACTGTAGTGAGAAAAAAAATAAGCAGGAAAATCAAATAATGTGTATCTTTTGTTTTGATTTTGTTTTCAAAACTTTTTCGTGTCAGTGTGGGCGTTTTTTTGTCTTCTTTTTTTCATTTTGTTAAAGTCTTTATTCCACGGACAACGCTGTGTGCGTTCTGCTAGTTATTTATAAAAATAGAAAAGCCCACAATTCTACTTTTGATTTATGTTCTAAATTGATCATTTGGTGAGTTCACTAATGCTTCTTGCAACCCTTTTGTCCGCTCATCTCTCCTGTAGTGGAGGGCCGCGGTGCCCTAGTGGCAAGGTTTCAGTTTCGGGACTAGAGGGTTCCAAGCTCAAAAACCGATTCCACTGAATATCTGTTGTGCATTGGGCCTGTTCCACTTTAAACCATACATATGGGGTTAAACGTCCTCCCACTGGTGTGCTGCAGAAGCTTGGAGAGGGGGTGCCATCCTCTTCATCTGACCACGGTTCAAAATTATTAGGTCCGTACCAAAATAGCCCTTATGCTACTTCAAAACGGGACGTTAATATAACTATACTCCTGCAGCAGAATAAACAGTGGACAGAAAAATACAATTCTACACATTTTACATAACATTGCAACTTCATATATTTGTTTTACGAGATGCCCAATTTCTAAAAATGCACGTGGACTCAAAACATAAAAATCTTACAAGAAGATATTCATTGTCAAATTTATTTTCCAACAGCAAATTAACAGATCACCCACAGTTTAAAATATACTAAGTGTGATAAATAAAAGGAAAATACCTGTATAAATAGAGCTGAATCAGCCTACAGTTCTTTCTTCTGTTAAACTTCTACCTGCATATTCTCACTAAGATGTACATGAAAAGAAAGAGTTATAAAAATAAAATCATGAACATGGGATATCCAAAAAAGTAGCCGATTACATTTAAATAACTCAATGATCAATACTCATTTTAATAACTCACTGATTATAACAAAAGGAAACGCTTGGAACATTTTAATTTCTTTAGGTAAGTTATAAAATTGAAAGTGAATTCAAACATATTCTAAACCAAATTGGCTTAAATACGTATAAAATACTCAACAAAGATATACCGATTGTTAATTTTACTTTAGATATGATAAAACATATAAGCGAAATTTTGAATAATGTAATAGTTGCAAGGAATATTTCATGAATGAACTAGTTTCGGCTTTTCAGCCTTAAATTAAATTTATCAATGGACACTTTCCTTAGGCTTGAAAGAAAGAAATTTTAATCAAAATAAGCAGATCAATAACGACACTTTATTAATATAAAGGTAATATATAGTCGAAAAAATGCAACGCACATTTGGAACAAAGAAGTGACAAAAAAGATTAGGATAAATACAACATAAGGTAAATGCTCCAGTAGTGGGCCACTTAAGGGTATTTCCTCAATTATCATATAAACTTTAGAGAACTTTCGCTAATCTCTATTTTTTTATGGTTGTTCAAACTTTTATCTAAAATAATAATCACCTGAAATATCAAAATTATTGTAATATAATTTTTTAAAAATTAAAAACTTAGATCACTCCTATGTACCAGAAGTGGGCATAGCAAATTTTTGATGTACCAGTAATGGGCATACCAAAAGTGGGCCACCTAGATTTGTCAATTGTGTCAAAGAAAAATGAATAAAATCATTGTAGTAATAATAACAATACATTAACATTATACACTATAAAAAATGCAATAAAAATGGCTTGATATAGGTGAAATCTTTTATTTATAGATTCTAATCACATGAGATTTACATTTTTTTCTCTAACAGCCAATTTTTTTTTATTAAAGCTATATGCTAATTATCAATCTTTCATTTTAAGTTCTGTTTGGGGCATTATGGATATTAAATCTTGATATTTTATGTTAATAAATCTTTGTCATCATCTTCCCTCTGCAGCCAGAAAATAACCCTTTCAAATGGTGATGGAATATTTTTCGATGGTCCAGCAATGCGATAGTTATTATTGTCTGCCTCGTTACAGAGTCCAACTAATTCTTGAATATCAGTTTCTTCCTCAACAGTACTATAAAATATTTATTATTTAAGTAATTGGTCAGAATGTTCCATTAGTGTACCAGTAGTGGGCCATTAATGTATCAGAAGTGGGCCATGTGGCCCACTACTGGTTCTGTTAAAAATAAAGCAAATCTAATTAAATAAAAAGACTTTACAGGATATAACCTTCTTATTAAACATGACAAAACAGTCTATTTGAGAGAAAGCATGTGCTCCAGTACTGGCCTCCCTAGGCCCACTACTGGAGCATTTAGTAAAACATTGGTCCAAAAGTGGGCCACCCTTCACTATCCATAAATTATCAATATTATTTCATTTAAAGATAGTTTATAATACATTCATTATATAAACAAATAATATCAATAACAATTCGTTTTAAAAACAAATAGAATGTATGCTAAAAAATAGTTGAATGAAGAGTTACCTCTTAAGGAAATCACTAAGAATAAGCTAAAAATGCTTCTCTCAAAGACCAACTTCAGCAACAAACTTTCTAGCTCCTAACTAAACAGGAAATAAAGGCTGTGCCTTTGGTATTTAGTTGATAAGGGTTTCAGCCTACCAGAGGCAGATCTCTTATTTCATTGGAATGTTGGAATTTCTTGTTTTTCAACTTCAAAATTCAAGTGCCCCACTACTGGAGCACTTATCTTAACTGTTTGTATCTCAGTTACCATCAAAAATTTAATGATTAGTTTGATAGTGGACAATTCCTGCCACAAAATCCATTTATTTCAATAAAACAATTTACTTTACTGTTCCTTAAAGCGCATATAACTTGATACAATTACATTTTAACTGTAAATATTAAAATTACAGAAAATTCACTAATTTGGCAATCTAAGCCTAAAGTGAAGCATACATTTCACAACATTTTAACAATGCATCAAATCAAACGGTTTTTCTAAAAGTACAACAAAATTTGAAGTACCTAATTAATTTCCTAACAAACAAAATTTTCACAAATCAATTGCATTAATCCACCGGATGTAAAGTATTAAACTTTTAGAAATAAAAATGGAACCATGAATTGATAAACGGAATATTTAATCAACTAACACTTACTTGAAATTCTTTTTATCTCTCCGTTTGCAGAAATCAAACAAATATTTCCCAAAAAACTTTTCCACTCGAACAAAAATCGACGCCAAAACAGAAAAACCTCAGACTAAAATCACAAACTTGTTTAATAATATTTTCACATAACTGTTAGTTGTCGCACGACTCTTGTCGGCAACCAGCTGAATCATGCGCAGTAATCGATCGATTCATCTGACGTCATTATCACTTGACAAGGAAATTTGTGTGTCATCTAAATGAGCATTTATGTATTGATTTTTATTACTATTTAATGTTGTGTGAACTTTTTGAGTAGATAAAGCATATAATAATTCGTGTTTGGGTTTTAGAGCCAGGGTAGGCTTTAGCAAGCATGCGACCGCAACAAATATGTTTGCTATGAATGGAGTACGAGTTTTCTGCCTTGTTTAAATTTAAGTCAAATATTCAAAGCGGAAGTCCAACATCCCAGCAGATAAAGGGGTCTATTCTGGAAACCCCGGTTGGGTTGGATTCCGTTGTTAACGTGCGGAACCAAACCCAACCCGGGGTACCAGAATAAACCCCAAAGTCAAGGTTTTTAATGTAAGTAAACAAACCAGAAACCTTGTCCATTGTTAATTTTAAATCAGTTCCAAATAACTGCTTTCTAAATCACACTTGATTTTCAAAGAGTCAAGAGCCTTGTCAAGTGTACGTAAAGTGTTAAAAAAGAAAATAAAAATTGTCATTTCTTTATTATATTTTCTGCAAAGTTTGTATTTTTAGTTCTATATACTGCGAACAGATGGCTCCTGAAGTAAGAGCAAAACTACTTTTGAAAGAGATATTGATATTACTATTAGTTATCCACAAATATTGCAACAAAACGCGGAAGCTACCCAGATAGCACGTATGTTTGCAGCAAGTTTGATTTTTAATTGATATTACCTTGTCATGGCAAATTTGACGCGTCAAGCTTGAAGCGAACTTATGGCAAACTAACAATGCAGAATCACCATCCTCTCTTGCAAAACGAGTTTGCCATAAGTTCGCCGTGACAACTAGCGCCACCCCTCCTTGCAATGCAAGCTTGCTGTGAGTTTGCAAAACAAGCTTGATACAAAGATGATAGCAGAAAAGAGATAATTATCTTTGTCTCTGTTTAGAAAAAAACCGTCCGATTTTAATAGCATCTACTAGACCGTCGTTCTTTTTATTAATTCAATAAATCAATGATAATTTGTGAAGAAACTAACTTCTTTATAAAAAAAATTTTGAAACATTTTCCATCTTTTGACTAAATATTGAACTCGCACTTTAAAGAAAACTATACCGCCCTTTTCTTGATGTTGAAATTTTAACGTTTATAAACAAAATTAAACCGAAAAAACAGTCAATGTTTGTTGAAAAATAAACTTATACATTTTGTCCCATTTTAAAGTAATTACTTTTGAACTCTAATTTCATAATTTATTCTACTAGCAAAACGTAGTTATTAGCGAAAATCGCTCTCTCTCTTTGACTTCAAATCATATTCTCAACTCAAAAAATTAATGAAATCAAGAAAACAGTTTAAAATAAATCGTATATGAATCGAATCGAACTATGTATTAGCGAAATCTATCTTCTCCTCTCAGCGTTTAACTGGTCGAATGGTTAGCGCGTCAGCTTCTGAACCGGTAGGTCGCGAGTTCTAATCCGGGTTGTGTTCGTACTCTGCTTTTGCTATAATTTGGAATGAGTTTGACGCGGCAAGCATGCTGCAAGTTCCTCCCATGGTGACTTCGAATCTTGCGTTAACTTGT
The DNA here is from genome assembly GCA_013235015.1 of Araneus ventricosus. Lineage (NCBI taxonomy): Eukaryota > Metazoa > Arthropoda > Arachnida > Araneae > Araneidae > Araneus > Araneus ventricosus. The sequence continues at coordinate 396,740 of BGPR01000782.1, forward strand.
TGGAAACTTGCACTCTTGTCATATCAAACTTGTTGCAAGCTTGCTGCAAACTAAAATTGCTCTCTGGGAAATAGAAGCATGGGGGACAATACGAACATATCATTGGTCGAATTTTCCTGTCAATCATTACAGGTACTGAAAGGCGTATCAGCGTTCTGCTTTCTACCCATACCGATCATTTTAAGGAGATTCCCTCATGATGATTTCACTCTTCTATTTTAAATATGCTGTTAAATCTGTGCTCACATACTTAATATACGCTGTACCGATGGTGTATGTTGTCGGGAAGCAGGACTTCACCATATGTCTTTTAAATTATTTATTTCTCGAATGAAGACACATAACAAGCTGTTAATCACATACACACATTACAAAACATTTAAAACACATCAATTAATATAAACCGAGCGAAACATTGTTAGGGAGAACTTCAATCATGGCAGGGAGCCATTTCTCTTCCTCCCATCACCCAGCGTCGGTCTCACCCCCCAATCCAACGTCTCTTTCCGTTCTTTCGTCCGCCAGGGGGCTGGAAGGTTAGTTCTCACAACAATACACCCCCGAAGTTGGAAATAGGATACTCCCTGTAACACAGGCGACTCAATCCCATGATACCACCTTACGCAAGTCGAATCTGATTGGTTTGTCAGCTCACATGACCTTCTGATTGCGCAAGCGCACGCGATACCTTCGGCATCTGGAGTGGGTACCGGGCAAATTTTTTTAACTTTAAAAAACATCAGCGGCTTCGCTTTCAGCAAAGTAGGAACATCGTAGCTTCGCTTTTTCATTGAAAACGTAAAGCGTCATAAGCTTGTAATTGAAAAAACCGCGCACATTCAAAATAAAAAAAAGTTACTGGAATATTGGCGTGAAATCCATGTGACCGATGACATGATCCGATTAGCCAATCAGATTCGACTTGCGTAAAAGTGGTATCATGAGATTGAGCCGCTTTGCCTTTATTCCAGAAAAAAAGCTGCATAGATTTTGGAGTGCAAGCGCAGATGTTACAACGCTTTATCCTACATGGAACAGCATTAGTTTGATAACCGATAAAAAGATTTACACTGTATGTAACAAATACGAAATTTGGCGATAAATTCAACGCATTTCACAGGAAGACATGGTGAAAATAAGATTAACACTAGTTAAAATGTATAAAAATAAATAAGAAATTTTGAAAAAGGGCCCAAAACAAGTTCAAAAGTGTCACAAAATCACAGCAATAGAAAATGAAGTCGCGAAAAATGGCAGCGAAATATATATGAAGATAGGGAAAGTAATTAAAGTTACGGAGTAAACATTTTAGAATTCCTTTAAACGTTTATTATTGAATCAGAGTTTTCAACCATAACATTCTGAAAATCAACAGGAAAGTCTTCATTTTTATATAACTTCCATACACGCATTTCTCGAGAGCAAATCCATTTTGACAAGATGGCGTTTGTTTCTATTCATAACGGCGTTTTAAATTATGGTAGGAGGCGGCTGTGGGACAGCAGCAGCCAATGACAAGCGCGGATTATCTCCCACGCTTCTATTCAAGTACATTGACGCTACGGACAGCCCCGCTTTTGAGATCTTGCGACCTCTTTTCGCAGTTTGGGTGGCTGCCCGTATCTATTGAAGTACAGACTATTTTATATGCGTTCCGCACGGCTTATTTTGCGACTATATCCGACTTCCCAATTTTGAACTCTGGTCACATGACGAGGGCGACACTTGAAGTGGCATCCCACTCTCTCCAAACTTTCACGCCTCACCAACGGCAGGTCGTTTGACCCTCGACGTCAGATTCAATGCGCACCAAACTCGCTGGATCTTTGGTAGAACCAGGTTTCAAACCCTGTCATGTAGGCCGAGACCTTGTCATCAGGCCATTGTGGCATTAGGGGCCGTCCACAAATGGTGTCACGCTTGGAGGGGAGGGAGGGGGTTCGTGAAATTGTGACAGTTTGTGACAAGGGGGAGGGAGGGGGTAACAAGAAGTGTGACATCACACATTTTGGTTAAAATAAAAACATTTAAAATCAGCAGATTAAATTTTGAAGTTATTTTGAAATCACCAGAATTTGAGGGTATTGTTTAATCGAGACTAAAACAACTTTCATGTGATTTTTTTCCCACTTATATTTCTTTCTTTTCGAAAGATGCATTCAAGGTAGGTTCTGAGAATATGGTAGCAGCAGAAATTCTTCACCATTAGAAGGAAACCTCCCCCTGTCACACCCTTCAAATGTCCAACAAAAGATACGTCGCCCCACCTGAGTGAGTGGTAGAACTGATAGTGACACAAATAGGTTGATCTTATTGAGGCGTTTTCTTAAAAATTCAATCTGTTTAAGAGTATTTTGTGTTCATAAAGTAAAGATACGATTTAAAGCAAAATATATCAAATTCCAAAATACTACTGTTTTCAATTGCTCTTTTATATTAATATTTAATTGCTATTGTGTATTAATTAGATTTTTGTTGCAAACCTTAATCTTATTTCATACAAAATAAGTACACGTATAATCATTATTATTGTTATGCTCACAAATGTCATTAAAACACATAGTTAAAGTTTAAAAATAAAAATTGATATATGATCTATAACGTAGTGCTTTGTTTCTGAACTGCGAGTATATGTTTATGTAATATAGCGTGACATGTGACAAAGGGGGAGGGGGTATGGTAAAGTGTGACACTTTGTGACAAATGGGGGGAGGGGGGGTCAAAAATATTGAAAAAATGTGTGACATCATTTATGGACAGCCCCTTAGGCTAATAAAGTGGTAGATTTCTGGTAGACCCTTTTAGAGTTCCAGGCATGGATTCACAGGGAATAGAGTACAGAAAGTCGCGCACCAGCAAAATATGCGTGTTAACACCAGCTTACGAATACATTTCTGCAAATGTAATTAATTAAGTGATGTCAAATGGAAGCTCATTTAAATCTGTAGAAATGAAACAACATCACTTAATAATTTCAGACGAAACAGATAGAATTTTTTTATAAGGCTTAGTGCAGTGCAGGTCTTGAGAAAAATCTTTCGTAGTTGTACTTATGGTTCTGAGCCGCCATCGGGTAAGATTTTATTTGCAAGTTAAGAAATGCCACAGACAATGCAAGTATACTTGGAACTTTACCTTTACACAGAAATAATGGAAATCAACGGAAGTTTTATCATCTAGACTTTCTCGTACACTTACACCATACGGTGCGTTTTAAGTATTTTAAGCCCTTAACTGGTTTATTTTCTAGATGACACCTTCAATTTTGGGAATGAATTATCATTTCATTTCAATTGAGAAAAATGAAAGTTGAAATATTTGTGGGTTCCACGTAATTTTTGTATCGAATTACAACGCCTTGAATGACTTTGTTTTAGTTTATAAGTTTCAAATTGCGATGATTCGATGTACATACAAGCAAACTAGTTAAGCGGTTAATACGGGGAAGAAAATCGAGGATGTATTTCGTACCCTTCACCTTAGTTAACAAATTGATACAGATAAATAGTTTTACCGAAGAATTATATTTAGTTAAAAAGACCACTTAACAAATTCGTTTTATGTTCCTTATTGTCTTTTTCAGCCATCGTGCTCATAGATACGCTTATAGACAGACTACACATAATCATTCCTTGGGCGGATATGAACCAAACTTTGACACAAATGAAAAAGTTAGGAGATAAAAGTATATGGCAGCAGGATAGATTTCTCGTAGACAGATCCAAAATTTGATAGAAATTTACAATTTTCTATGCAAAGATGGCACATCAAATTTCCTCTGTTGGTTAGTTGTTTCCTCTGTTGTCTCTAGTTGGTTGCGTTTTTGAGTTATGTTCCCAGACATACATGCTTCCCATAACACCAAAAATTTTTCTGTCTCATTCAGGGATGTCTAAAACGTGGAGATTCAAGGAATTTTCGAGTTTGAATTTTTAGTTTTTTTATTTTGAAAATATTTTCTCATTGAATACTTAGTATACGTGAAAGTTAATAAAGAAAAAAAGCTTTATCATCTTAAGAATTTTATTTATTTAAAGAAAAGCACACTACAGAGAAAATTTCGGTACTTACGTATTAACGCCACCGAGGATACAGATTTGGCGGTTTTTAAGTGCCCCCAAATTTGGCGGTTTTTGTACTTACGTATTAACGCCAATTTGGCGGTTTTTAAGTGGCGCCAATTTGGCTGTTTTTGTACTTATGTATTAACGCCAATTTGGCGGTTTTTAAGTGCCGCCAACGCCACCACAGCTACAGATTTGGCGGTTTTTAAGTGCCGCCAATTTGGCGGTTTTTGTAAACAAGATTACTCTTTATTGGCGCATTACCGCCAATCTGTAGCCTCGGTGGCGTTAATACTTAAGTACCAAAATTCCATTTACAGAGTGCTATAAACACACAAAGAACAAAAGCCACAACGAGTAAATAAAAAAAAAATTCGCTAGAGAATAAAAAGTTGAACACAGAGAATACACAAAATCATAAAAATTTTGCAATCGCATTGATAATTAAAAACGAAAACACATAATCACAAAAACATTAAAACACACTACGTTTCTAAAAGTCGTATTTTTTTAAAAAAATTAAAAGACCATTTCCAAAAGGCAAGGGTTAAAAAGTCAAAACGCACAAGCACCGAATCCTCTAAATACACACCAAGAGTTTAAAAGCTTAAAGATGAAAATACACACCAGAGATAAAAATAAATTTCAACACGGGACAAGAACAGAGAACAAAAATTAAAACCTATAAAAAACATTGAAAAAAATGGTCGAATACATAAGAACACGGAAAATCAAAAGGCATAAAAATCAAAAAAGTTGTAAGAAGGCAAAATAAAACACATCATGTATTTGAAAGCTGTAAACATTTCGATTTAAAAGCACCAAGAGACATATTAAAAATGTCAAGTTCATCAGATAACTTGTTAAAAATTTTATAAAATTTATATAACGAGAACCTGTTAATATAATTAAATTTTGAATATATATTTGGAAAGGAACTTTGGTTTCTTAAAAATCTCTCGGGAACAGCGAAATCCATAGAGCTCAGTATATCATTACAATCGATCGAACCATTAATAACTTTGTAAAAGAGCAGAACGAAAGAAACATATCGTCTGGAACACACATCCTGCAAGTAAAATCCATTTTTCTTGTAAAGTAAATAACAAACATAATAACGTAAATACATACATATATACATGCCTACATGCATGCATACATACAGTAACCAGACATAACACACATACATACAGACAGAAACCAGACATAACATACATACATACAGTCAGACATAACATACATACAGTCAGGCATAACATTCATACATACAGACATAACATACATACATAACATACATACAGACATAA
>BGPR01000783.1:0-32595 GCA_013235015.1 Araneus ventricosus
TTCTACTATGAGATATCTCGGATATTAGATAATAATATTTCACAAAGGAAATAAATGTATTCATTTTTTAATGGAAATATATGTCTTTTTGAAACATGATTTGATTTAACATTTTGTTTACATGAGAATTGAAATTCAAATTTGATTTCAGTTATTTCTTTTCTTTCAAGAACTAAATTATTTTAAATGCTAAATATCTTTTAACATTTAAATTTAATTAAGAAAATAATAGCTGAAAGCACGATTTGTTTCAGCTCGGAAGACAGAATTAAAGCCGTTCTATAAATGCATTTTAACTTTAATTTCATTGTAAATTCAATTTATTTAATTCCCATTTCCAATATTTGAATTGTTATTCAGTGTATTGTATAAGTGCGTTTTAGATTTCATTTCATTCTAAATTAAATTAATTTAATTCCCATTTCCGATATTTCAATTGTTATTCAGTGTATTGATGCATGGATTTATATAACCAAATTATTCGTTGATTACATACTTGTGATTAGCTTCAATAATAATTACTCGCGTATTTAAATTTTTATCGGTACGTTTTATTTTTTATTACTTTGTATATTTTGCGAAAATATGAAACACAATTGTTATCAATCAAAAATTCATTTGACTGTGTTGGATTGATAATAATAAATCCGTGTTTCTCTCTCTAAATATTAATGACCCAACTGGAAATGTAGTAGAAATTAATTTTCATATTACATATGAAATGAATGTCATATTACACATGAAAATGAATTTTGTGGAAATGTGTATGAAATATGCAAATCTTATTTTGTTTGAAAACGATATAAAAATCCTTAAAATGAACCATTCTGATGACTAGATAAAAATTTACTCCTTTGTCTGATTGTCAAAAAAAATCAAATTTTAAACACTTTTTAATTGAATAAATTTATTTTTGTTTGTACACATAGGGTTCGTGAATATATTTTCATACAAAAATATTTCTTAGTGAAACAGAGAACTCATATTTTGATTTATTTTTAGCCAGTGTTTTAAAAGATAACTTTCTAGATTAAAAATTGGGTCAATTTGTAATGCACACTTATATATATATATATCATGTGGAGAATATATAAAACAGTCAGAAATTATTAGAAAGTAGTTCATGTTAATTTGGTTTAGCTAGATTTACATCGCTTTTTCAGGCTACACTAGGTTGTTTAAATAGTATAACCTAGTAACTCTGAACATGGTGTCGCCGATGGCACCGCTTCTCTCCGACACCAAACCAGCAGGAAGGCTTTTGAACCTTTAACATGCACCAGGCTTGCGTACTGGGCAGACTTTCTACGGAATCAGACTTAGATCCCACAAACACTTATACCGAAGATGAGGCCATACACAAGCGAATTTGTCTCCGTAATACAAAAAAATGTCAAAAGCTTATCTGTCCCAAAGATGATATTGCCACAAATCTCCTGTGTACCTGTAGTTCATAGTAGTTTAGGTTGTACAATTTGAAATTCTTTCATGACATAGTTGCTGACAATTAAAAAATACAAATTCAGTAAATATGTCCCCGGTATTTTTGTTGTAAACATATATAAGACTAGGGAGCTCTGACCCCTGCTCTCTGGCGCTCGCCAACCTCCAGGAGGATTGCGTAGCAATCCTTTCAGGTTTTCTCGCTATAATGTGGACGCTTTGAGTCCTAGCAAAGTTATTGTATAAAAACACATGATGGTTGAGCTTTTCCTGTTGCTTTTAGATGATGATACCGCTATTTGCAGGTAAGGCGCAGATGGATACAGTGTTTTCTACAAGAACGAAGCCAACGGATGAAATCTTATTTGCAGATACTGTGCGTTGAAATAAAATGTTATTTGCAGATACGGTGCGTTGGAATAAAGCATTATTTGCAAGTACTGTGCGTTCGAATAGAACGTTATTTGCAGGTACTGTACCTTCAGATGAAGCTCTAACTACAGGTACTGAATCCGCAGATGAAACGTTAATTGCAAGCACTGTAATAACAGATAAACTGTTGTTTACAGGTATTTTCCATTCTGTTAACTTGTATACTCGTATTTTCTTGATGACATTACACTATTTTAATAATTACAGAACTTAAGTATCAGTTAAAGATTAACTTATTTTATGCCCGTGGTGCCATCTGTTTATGAATTTAAGAAAAAAATGTTCAAAAAATTTATATCTATAATAATGAATTCTCAATAAAGAGCTAACATGTTGAAAATTATTAAAATAAATATCTTTTTAGTACACTAATGTATAAACCCTAAGAATAAAAAGGTTTTTATTCTTTACCTAAATTAGAACAATTGTAAATTTGTGAGATGTAATATGCATTAGGAGTTGTTTTAAATTTATCAGGTAATATACCATGTTTGGAAAAAGAAATAAGATCAAATAGAAGGTTTATTTTCCCATAAGTTTCAGGAAAATATTATTTGAAATTTAAATTATCCAAAATATTAGTCACGCGGCAAAGAGGATAGAGGAAAAAAATGCTTAGGAATATCTAGGACAGAACTCGCAACTTACGGCATATCGACACTTTTACCACTTGAGCCATTGAAACAATACGTCTAAGGTAGGAGTAGATATTTTTTTATTTAATCATCTGGTCAGTTAAAAAATATTAAGGACAGTGAATTCAATAAATTTTTTTTACAATTCCATATCAGCGCTCTGATCGTTCCCATAAATGCAAGCACACTGAGCGTTTTGAAACAAATCATTTCTCCTTCTCTCTGAAAGCCTTTCAAAACATTCTTTAATTGATTCAATTCATTTGCACGTTGATTTCTTTTTCTCTGATTTTTTTCGATAATATTTAACAGTATGGCTGAGATTTATATTTAACGCATAGGAAAATAGGCTTAACTCTCTGAACCCGGCTAGAGTGAGAATTCCAGTACCTAAAAAACTGGAGAAAATTTTCGTTCACGGAAACAGAATGACATTCTTCCTTTCTTTTCAGAAATTCCAGGAGGACGGCACCCAAGTTTGGGCGATCAATTATCAACAAAGAAAGGAACCACTGTTCTCCCGTAAATTTTCGCTCAGGTGCCCAAAAGCGCCTGAGTTCGGCCTCTATCGAATGAGGCGGTTTGAGGCGGAATAGGGCTCATAGGGTTAAACTAAATGAAAGAAGTCTGTTCACGTTTGGAACATCAAATCACGTGATCCAGTTTTTGCAAACCGTGCAGCTAAATAACGCGTTTTTTGGGAGCGAAAGAGAATTATTTATATAGATAATATTAGAATGAAAAGTGTGTAAAGAATTTTTTAAGGTTTTTAATTTTCAAGGATTAAAAATAAATCGATTAAGAGGATGCTAAAATAATAAGATAATTATGGAGGCAGAAGATGGTAAAGACAGCGAGTGACAACAACCTGGGGAAAATTTGTTCACGTTAAAACCGAACTCGCATCTTTGGATTAGGACCACGATGCCTTGACAACTGTACTTTTTTTATTTATTTAAATCCCACACCGGTCCGCATATTTACAAACCCTACCCTGATAGAACTGAGGCAGGAAATTAGCCGATATCATTGGTTACGAGGGGCAATGACGTCGTTTTCAGTTCTCGCACGTAGCGTACGGCAATCATAACAAAACAAGAGTCGACTAAATAAAATTGCGAGGTAGGTGCTTATCGTAGATCAAAATTCGCGAAGTCCAAGCAACGGAAACCTAAATTAATTAAAAGTCCGCATTCAATGGCTTGTTTTGTTATAATTTTCATACGAGAGCAAAGAACGACGTCATCTGCCCTGGGCAAAGCGAGCCAATCATATTGTCCGATTTTCTGCCCCAGTTCTATAAGGGTAGGGTTTGTAAATATGCCACCGGTCCGGCCTACCCGAAAGCGTGTAAGGCCTTTAGAAGACCGGTGGGGAAATCTAAAAGAAATACCAAAAAGTCAATATCTGAGAACTATACTATCAGAACATACTGATTAAAGGTGAAACAGGGTGTTAGGGGAAAACGACTGCCATTTACATCGTAGTTTGGAATTTTGAAGATTGATAAATTTTAGATTGAGGGGGGGGGGTTTTTTAAACGTAAGCCCATCTACTTCATTTCTAACTGATGTCTTTTGAATCATTTTGTCCAATGTTTCATTATATTGTAAGAAATATTGTGAACTCTATGTCTTAAACTCATTTCCAAGTTTTTGAATGAACTCTTTATTTGAAAAAGCAAATGTTACTGACTTAAACTATTTTGGCGTTGACCTGAATGTTCTTTGGCTCGCATAAGGGCATCTGCCTCATTTCTAACTAACGTCTTTTGAATCATTTCGTAAAATGTTCGTTATATTGTAAGAAATATCACGAACTCTATGTCTTAAACTCATTTTTTGCAGGAAAATGTTGTTTTAAGCCAATATAGTAACAGGCAATCCCTATGAAGTTATACCTAACATGGCGGAGGCCACCGGTTTTATTTTGTAAACAAACCGATTGTTGCCATCAGCAAAAGAGAAATGAACCCCTTTTGTTCCGCCACGTACCTAAGTGTTTTATATATATAGATGTTTCTAAAGTTCTTAAGCAAACTTAATCTTACCTCGGCCGTATATAATCTGTGAGATGAAGCACCCCTATTTTTTGTGTCTGTGTGCGGGTTTTACTGAGAAAGGTGTATCACCTTTATTGGCATACTGGCTCCCTACCATATACACTAGGGTATCGTGATTTTTTTCCTTTAGTGCTCTTTTGATGTACGTGAGGGGCACTTTAATCTGGTAGATGAGTTGCTCTCGAATACGTTCGTATTTCTGATTTTCCAATTTTTTTCAATGCTTCTTTTTATAAATCTGCAAAATTTCGTATGCCTACGTCCCAGCCCCTAATTCAAGGATATTGATTGTTATTTCCAATTTATTGTTTCAAACATTTCAGGGTTTTAATGACAACAGATGTCATTGCTAAGGATGCTTACGGGAAAAGGAACGTCAGCTCCCTCCTGAATTCCTGGACATTTTGTTAGTTGAAATAGCAAGGAAATGCTAAAAAGTTTTGAAAAATGCAAATATAGCTTTGCATAAAGGAATAGTTTAGTTGATAAGCTTTGAGCTTTTCCTTAAGCAAAAATTTAACTTTTAATCTCACAGATGAGTTACGCCCGAACGTGTTGGCATTTGTATTGGGCCCGAACGTGCTAGCATTTGAATCCCCGACCAAAGGTTAAAGGGTAGGTAAGGCATACAGAATCGAGCCATTTTTAATATAGAACATGGGGTCGGAAACGCAAAGTGCGGCCATTAGAGGGAGCTCCTTGGCAGTGATTAAAGAAAAAGTTACACTAGATAAAGTGTGTAACACAGGTTTACTGGAATACAAATTCACAATCGCGTGTAAAGAGAGTTGTATAAATAACAATATTACAAGCCGTATGCAGGATGACATATTTCGGCAAGTAGGACTCAGTAACAACAACAAACTTTTAGAGTTCTTAAAGAACGTATTCAAGCTATAAATGATTCCCATATTGAAGTTCATGCAACTGACTAGTCGTATGATTATTAATTTGTATGCCAGTAAACATCTGTTCTACGTTTCATCTGGTGTATCATTTTCTTTTACTTAACTCGCTGGTAAAGAGCCTCCTATAGGGTCCCCCAACAACGGTCAGACCATGCTGAAAGCACTGGTTCTCGACTGATCACCGCAATTAGGCAGCAGCGGGCGCGGTCAGTACTTGGGAGGGTGACCACCTGGGAACAACGCATGCTGTTGGCATCTTTTTGTTCGAATCCTACCGACTGTGCAATACCGACTGTCTTACCTCTAATGGTCGAATACTACCGAAAAATTTAGTCCCATGTCCATTCAACAGGTCCGGTTGTCGTAATGGTATCAGACGCGGGGCCATGGGGCGGCGTTCTGTAGAGTTCGCCCTTTGATTTTGAGACTCTGTGTTCCATTGCAAAAATGGCTTATTAATGTCTTGTTTCTGTGTGTTTGACCTACCATTTTAATTTTAAGACAAACTTACGCTGCATATTTTATTTTCCGAACACTTAAGATTTCCGTTTCTTCGTTACGGTTGTGTTTATATTTATGGTGATGCTCTGCTCTCCGAAATGCGATTTGGAGACACAGCAAAATTGTTGACTTTTTAAACAGAAAATTTGCTTTTATCAGTTTCATTTAATCTATATATTTAAAATAATTTGAAGAACACGATGATCAGTCCTCCAGCCCCAACCACTGGACCGATTTTTACAATTTTTATTTCACATGAAAGATCATGACTACTTGATATGTCATCAATGGTCGCCTGCCCCCTTCCCACCTCCGTTTTCAAAAGAAATCGAAAAAATACTACTCAGCAGTATCTATTCTATAGAGTAAAACCATGAGACAGTTCCCCAGCTCAAACCACTAGACCAATTTACCAAATTCAATAATTTTTATTTCATATGAAAGCTTATGACGCTAAGATAAGTGGTCAGTGGTCGCCTGTCCCCCATTTTCGATATATATCGCAAAATAAAACTTTGACAGAGTACCTCAGGCTCTACAACTGCCGATTAGCCAATTTATTTCGCTTAGCTGCAAGCATAGTCACTGGCTATTCATATTACGAGTCAGGTGGTCTACGAAGGAGGATAGAATATTTATCTAACAGCAAGCAGTTTAACACTGCAACGTTGGACTGTTTTAATCGATTTTTAAACACCAGTAAATTGAAAGGAATAATAAAGTCGCGATTTCTACTTTGGCAGACTGAAGAAGGTTAAGAGTTGTATACCGTAATGTACTCGTATACTATATAGCAGATTTCTCTCAAAAAATTACTGTTATTAACTTTTTTTCATTCTTTCAACGTTTTCCCATTTAAACTACCAAACCATGATAAGAAGTTCAAGAAGTGATTGTATCAATGAAATCAATTCAATGAAAACAACTCATTCATTGTTGAATTTTAGAACAGCCTTTAATAAGATCTTTCCTGCCATTTGACTGGTTTATAAATCCCACTTTTATGATAAATATTTCTCAAAGGAGGATGAATGGTACGGGAATCGCATAAATAATTCTAACATTGACTTACTAACTAATTAAGGAATTTTAAATTAATTAAATTAATGAACTAATGAACCAAATTACATACTTCATTACATAAGGAGCTTATTTCCGATAAAATGTTTCAAAAATATTATTTTGAATGAAACTAGAAGTAATTTAAAATTGAAATAGTGAAGAATGCACAGAAAGAAGGTATTTAAAGTCTATAAAATGCACTTTGAAATGGAAATAATTTCTTTAAATTCAGGATTTTTGTTACTTTCATACATTTCTATTAGATATTATATTTATTTTGGAAAAGTGCTATTGAATTTCATTGCTCTTGTCATATATTTTGTTCATCCATCAAGGACGCACACATATTGGTGGCAACATATAAAATTTTATATCGAAGGCAGTAAAAATATTTTACAATGTATTTAAAGGATCATCTGAGTCTTTAGTTCATAGCCTTATGAGGTTCGTTATGCATGTATTTATGAAGAAATAGTTTATATGTTTATATATATATATATATATATCTTATGTTCAAATAGTACTTTATTATATAAAGCACTATTTGATCATAAGATATTTTGAAATGATATATTTTAAAATATCATATCATATCGTATTTTTCAAATGAAACTTTAATAGAATGCTAATTGCTTTCAAAACTCCACAAATACTCATCAAAAGGATTCTAAAATAGCATTTAACTTGAAAAGATTTAAATTAATATCTTTTGAAATTTTATCATTGCTATCATCAAATGAATATAAGCGTGAGATGTGAAAATTATATTTAGAAACACAGTTGATATTCTTGTGAAAAGAGGAACTGAGAAAAATATAGAATTTTCACAGAGATTAAATCTATTTTTAGTAACAGTTCATTTGTATTTGCACAAAGTACGCACTGCAGAATCTTTTGAGATACAGCTGTTTTCACTGAAAGTAACAGAAAAAAATTAATGTCGCATTTTTCTAAGGTTCATTATTGCATTCTATATAATCTGTTGTTCATAGATTATATAGAATGGATCCCAAATTATATAGTGTGATATATAGTGTTATATAGTGATTATATAGTGTGGATCCCAAATTAGACTAAAAGAATTCAACGGATAGTGCTGAAATATAATACTTCTAAAGCTTGCTTATTGGGAAAAAAACTTTAATGTTAACTTGTGATTTACCCCCTACCCTTGTAGATTAAAATAAACATACAGAACAAGAATCGAGATTGAATCTTACTTTCATTTTATTTCGTACATTTTTCTTTGTTTTTATCTAGGATTGTTTTATCTTTGCAATCGGTTTTTTCGAGGGAATAATGGCCTTTTTTATCCTTAATTCGTTTGCCATTACGCAGAAAAACACTTTTTCGAATGTCATTGGGATATTTCTTCCCCCTGACGAGCAATATTTCATACTATTCTTTATATAATTTCTTACCTTCTCTTGTCTTGTTTTCCGCTTTGTTCATCGGTGAAACTCGCTAGCTGCAATTCTTACAAATCGGTCATGGATTGAATAACTTAATTACCATTCAAGAACTTAAGGTTAAACTTTTATCATTTCAGGTAACATATCTATCTGCCAATAAATTTAATTCTGGACTGAAACGATTACTAGATAACTGAAGCATGTTATATATATATATAACAATAAAGCCTAAATTAAAAAAAGAAAGTAATACAAGCAATCCTATAGTATTTGAAGTAAACGAAATTCATACAGCAAAAACAAGGAATTCATTCTAGTTCACTTTTTCAAGGGCTAGATACTATTCGAAATGGATTCAAAAGAATATTTAAGGAGTTTTCTGTAGAAGCAGGTCTGTTTTTTGTTATGCTATACTTTCTTTTTTTAATTTAGGCTTTATTGGTATATCTGTCTATTTTTCTCTGTTTTTTGTTATGTTATACTTTCTTTTTTTAATTTAGGCTTTATTGGTATATCTGTCTATTTTTCTCTGTTTTTTGTTATGCTATACTTTCTTTTTTTAATTTAGGCTTTATTGGTATATCTGTCTATTGTTCTCTGTTTTTTGTTATGCTATACTTTCTTTTTTTAATTTAGGCTTTATTGGTATATCTGTCTATTGTTCTCTGTTTTTTGTTATGCTGCTGCAATGGCGCACATCTTAAACATTGTCGCAATTTTTCTAATTTCATTTCTTTTTTCAATTAAATTTTTTTTAATTTTTGTATAAAAAATTTTTTTCTTGTCGAGTTTTAATTCTGCTTTCTTTTTTAAATAATAATTCTATAAATTTTTTTTTTAAATCATTGATTGTTTACAACTATATATATATATATATATATATATACAGGTTGCCCACTTAAATAAGGGCAATTATTAATTATAATATTAAGTACTATATTATTATTATATTAATTATATTATCTCTAATATATATAAAAGGCAATGTTTGTGTGCGTGTGTGTGTGTGTGTGTTTGTCTGCGATGTCCAGACGAATCTATCGCACTTACAGCCATGAAATCTGGCACACAGGTAGTCGTAATGGTGATTGAATGCACCTCGAAGCCGAAATTTTAAATTTTAACCTAGAATTTTTTTTATTTAATGTTTTGTGTTGTTTTGGTTGATTTTTCGCACTAATTTCTCAATAGATTGGTTTCGAATAATTGCACGACAAAAATAGATACACCATCGGAAAGAGCACGCGATTTCCGTTCTAATGAAGTTAGTTTTGAATTTCTAACGTAATTTACTGAATTTTGAGAAATTTTTAAAAAATACCCAGTTTTGGCATCAAGATGTTACTTTTGATTTTAAATTTGTTGCATCCGACTTTCTAATAACACTACTAATTTCAATTTTTTTCAGCTTATAACTAGAACGGTTCTGTCGGATTTAAAACAAGAATGGTTAAAATATCTTTTATCGTTTTTTTTAAATTAATTTTTTTCTGGGCCGTTGCGAGTTATTTTTCTCGATCGAGTTCCAAAAGCGGAACTTCTTCGGAACGTTGATGCCAATTTTGATTGGCGGACGCGTAGGATACGTCATGACCTTCACCTGAATGAATTACTTCGATTATTATTTTCGGATTTTATTTATATTTTGCTTGCTGTATAATAATCATTTTCACGTTCCAATTTTGTAATATTGTTTTGGATTAACGTACTCTGTACTGTAGCGTGAAAAAAAAATAAGCAGGAAAATCAAAAAATGTGTATCTTTTGTTTTGATTTTGTTTTCAAAACTTTTTCATGTCATTGTGGGCGGTTCTTTTTTTTTCCATTTTGTTAAAGTCCTGATTCCACGGGCAACGCCGTGCGCGTACTGCTAGTTATTATAATATTAAGGACTTAATAACCCCTCTTAACATCAGAACGACGGTAGCTATAATCATAAAAGTGATGTCTAGGTGTAGCAAAATGTCCATGTGCTATGCGATGAGACCACCTGGTGGCAAACTCCGGAGTTAGCGTTCCTATCTCAAAAACGGTACAAAATGGTGGGATGCCCATTACAAGGTTGTTGAGCGTTGTAGATTTAGTAATAATAGACGCCTTGTGCACATTAATACTAACAATAGAAATCTTAAAATACACATTTGTTTCATCGCAGTTTCGTAAGTGTGACGTCACAATGACTCCTTTAAACTTCCTCCTGTGGGAATATCTCAAACAGCAGGTGTATATGATCTTCCCGAAATTATTGCAGGACTTAAGATGACGTATTTCTGTTGTCTTGTACTAGTGCACCAACTACATGCTAAAACGTGTCCAAAGTGAAATTCAAGCAAGGGCTCGAATCTGTATTGTAGATGACAGACAATACTTCAAACACCGAAAATAGAAGTATCTTGTTATAACTAATAGATTTTTTTTCTCTTTTTTAACCTGTTTTGTGATGTCACAGTTTTTGAATTCGCGAAAAATAAAATGCACATTTTAAGCGTTCTGTTCTTAGTATCAATATGCACACAAGGTGACCTTCTTTTACTAAATTGATAACGCAATTTTGTACTAAATTGATGATGGTACTTCAACACAGGTACCAGCAGCGCAACGAAGGTCAGGAGTCCTACGAAAGGGGGCTTATTACTCCCCTGTAAATATCAACTGGTATCTAACAATGATTATCCTCTTTGAGTTCAACAGTTTTAATAATTGGAAAAAACTAAATTCTTGTAGGGGACCGTGTTAAAATAGAGAGAAAGATGAATTCGAATCACTATGAAGTTTGAAAACATAGCTGAGATGGAAACATTCTGGCCTGAGCCAACCACTCTGAATCGTATTTATGCAATTAAGAATCAACCACCATTTTTTATATTTCCCATTTACACTACTGGCCAAATGCTAAGGACCATTTTTAAGATGCGAAAAATTTGGATTTAATAGGAATACAATGGTTCGAAATCAGTTGCGGAGGATCGTAGAACATACAATCGTCAAAACTCACATTTTACAGTGAATATTCGGTCACCAGGACATTTAGGGGGGTGACTGGAAAATGATGAAGAAGAAAAGGAATTTTGGCCCTCTCCGTTTCACAGAAAGCTGATTATGAGTTGAAACTTTAATCAATGGTTTTGTTTGTTTCTGAATATTCGCGAAGATATAAGGGTTTCTTTAAAAATATCCTTAATTTTTCCGCATGTTTTTTGCTTATAACTTAAGGAGTTTTCAAACAAATTGTAAGAAACTTACGAAATATTTGACTATATGTAAAATTTGAATCAAATAATTTGAATATTATTCTGAGATTCAAGTCTAATACATTTCAATTTGTGCATGGACCCTTTTCATTTAACTGCTGTTAGAGCATACTGAAATTCACCTGATTGCAATGGCGATATCTTTCTGAATATTAACGGTATTGAATTGGAATTTTTATATATGTTGCCCTATATATCTGGCTTTGAAGTTATAAAAGAAAAATTTCACTACGTTTCGAACATACACAATAAAAAATTACTTACTACAAATACTTTCATCCCCTGTAATATTCAAATTATTTGACATAAATATTAATAAAAAGCTTTTTTCACATATTGTAAACTATTCTGTGAGTTTCGTACAATTAGTTTGAAAACTTTGCATGTTATAGGCAAGCAACATGCGACAAAATTAGGGATTTTTTAAAAAAAACCTTTCTATCTTCACATATTCATGTTATCTTTACGAAAATGCGTGAAAACATTATGCACCCATAAAACCATTGATATATATATATATCCCATAAAACCATTGATGAAAGTTTCAACTCATTATCAGCTTATAAAAGGGTGGGCCAAAATCCCTTTTCGATTTCATCACTTTCTGGCCGTCCCCATAAATTCCCTCGTGACCGATTGCGAACTACTGTATTCCTATTAAGTCCAAATTTTGCGCATCTTAAAAAAGCTCCTTTGCATTTGGCCACCAGTGTACTTTCTGTATATGAAACAAACTGTATCGACATGCCTAGAATCTACAGTCAGTCGAACCGGCTGCAACCAGTTGCGCAGAAGTCTAATTATAGTGCAGTAGCTAATTTAAGAAAACTCAGAAATACAAATTTTCTACATTGTTTTGTGAATATAGCTATATCTCATAAACTTGTGTGAGCATTTTTAATTTCTCTGCTGCATCATGAAAAATAGTTCTGTATGGTAAATTATAAAAGTGGAAGTATTTTGGAAACTGACAAAAAATGAATTATTAATCAAGGAACAGGGGATCCTAAGGACTCCCGTCTTACTTATAAGATTAGCTATCGTGGAATTGTCTTCTCACATGTTCTGAACTAATATGAAATTGACGTAAAATTAGAAATTTTCACAAGCTTAAAGAAGAAACTTCTTTAGTACACGAACTTTAATCTTTAGATATTATTACATATTTGGAACATTAAAATGTCCATGCATAAGTATCTGAAATTTTGACCTGACTTTGGCAATCCTTCAGGCACGGATATCAATTTGCCAGTGAAACTTTAAAAAATGAGTTTTACTATTATTATCATTCGAAAAACAATAACTATTAGAAATAGTTCAACATTTTCAAATGCTACACTGCGTGTTTAGTGGACTACGTCAAAATCTACATGGCAATTGAAAATAATGGATAGATAATGTCAATTTTAATTGGATAATGAAATGAAATTTCTTCTGAATATCCGTTGAAGTTCATCGTCATGCGGATAATCGACACTCAGTCTGAATATAAACAAATTCTTTTTTGTCATATCGATTGATTATCTGACCAGATATCGTTAAACTCAGATTATATCGAGAAAAGACACTCTCTGCATAGCTGTGACATGAGTGGCAAATTTTCGAAAATAACCTAATAATATATTAATTAAGAAATACAAACAGATTGAACTGCTCAATAAAATAAGTAGATTGTTCAGTAATATATAAATTTAATCTCAAATATCTTAATCATTTTAGCAAGATTAACTATAACCAATTAAAATTCTAGTAGCACTTATTGATTTCACTTTCTAAATTTCAAGTCTCCTTTTTAGCTAAAAATTCAATTCGCAACTATATTTAAATTAGTTTTGACGACAACGCAAAACACTAGAAGAAAAAACAAGATAGAAGAATTTTGAAAGGTCAACGCAACGGGAAACATCATTATTTGTTGACAAAATAACTACGAATAAATAAATTCCTGCAACGTCATAAGTTAAAATTAGAATCCCAAATTATACCGAAATAAATTGCTTTTATTAGAGGCCAATTATCATTCTTTTCGAATGATCGGTTTACTTATTTTTCAGGAATTTGCATTTTCTACTTATTTTAATAAGGATATGAAGTTTGCGAGGCATTTCCAAATTTTATAAGCAGTTCCTTTACCTTTAATTTATTTTTGTAATGAAAGAAACGTAATATTTAATTACTAACTCGATGTGATTTATTCGCGGAAAAAAAGAAGATACATTTCTCCTTGGCTGTGATTGCGATAAATGAAAGTGCCCGGCTTGAAAATTGTAGTTTTGGTTTATTCCCTCGTTAGATAGCAGATAAATTGCAGGTGTCAAAACTAATGTCAGGTCATTTTCGCTAATAACATCGCACTTAAATCGGGTTTGCTTTTCTTTCTTTCAGTTTTATTTACCCGCTTCGTTTAAATTAGTGATCGTTTTTTTGTTGTTGTTTGTATCTGCATTCTTTTGCACCAACGTTTTCAGAAGTATAGTTATGAAGTAGTTACTAGATTATATTCGATAATGGCGCAAGTACATCCAAAAATGCGCATGTTTTCTTCTTAAGTGTTGGTCTCTAAACTTCTGATTAATTTGTCTCCTTGATGTATGATTTTGGAATTCATATTATTAAATAAATAAAGATTAAATGTTTGTACATTTCGAAGCCATTATTGTATTCAATTTTCGCAGAGTTCATTTTTAGACATAATTAATGAATCAGACGTGAAAGACAATCAATTAGAAATTGCTGGAGTGTCACTGAAGAGCCTGAATATTTCTTGCCTCTCAAGTACACGCGCGTTATCTTATGATACAGTGACTCAAAAAAGTATTGGGGCACAATAAGCTATCAAACATTTTGTGAAAGATTAAACCAATTTTTTTATTTCAACCGAATGCTTTTTGTACATGTCATATCTGTAGACTAAATAAAATCCAAAAACATGAAAATTAATTTACAATATTGTTACAGTAATACTGGAATGAACATTTCCTATTGCATAACTGAAATTAATGGTCAAAGAAGTTTTGGAGCACGCAAGAAAAATTGTTCTATATCACTCAAACATTATTTCTTAATAATGTGTTGGTCCTCCTTTACATTTTATGACTTCATGCAGTCGTTTAGGCATGATTTCACAAGATTTGCACAAACATTTCCTTCTATTTTATCCCATTCAGACATGAGTTTTTCTCTAAGTTCATTTTTGCTAGAAATTTTAAATTTACGAATTCTGTTATTCAAATGGTCCCGAATATTCTCAATGGGATTGAGGTCCGGACTCAGTGCAGGAGTTCTAATTACTTGGGGACAGTGATATAAAGCCCAGAATCTGCAGATATGAGCATTGTGCTTTGGGTCATTATCCTGATAGAGTTTGTAATGTGGAAATATGGACATTTTTTCAGCACTCTGTTTCAAATTTTGTTATAAAATGTCTAAATACATATATTTGTCCATAATTCCATCAATAAAATGTAAATTCCCCACGTGGGTCATGAGCGTTTCTTGTGCCCCAATACTTTTTTGAGTCTCTGTATCTATTTATGAATGTTTTAAGGATGATATTAGCTTTCAGAGAGATTTGAGCAATTAAAAATGTTTTTTCCAGGTATGTTTTTCCTTACCATTACGACGTTCTAAATGTGCTACAGCGAGAGATTTCCGTACGCAATGTCTGCCGATCAGCAGAAGCCGAAGCGCGTTTTCTGGTTTCCTTTTTTAGTTTTTCTTGAATATCTCGAAAACTATTCAGTTTTAGACTTACAATTGATTTATCAAATCGAAGAGTGTTAAATTACCTACAAATATTTGCTTTTATTTTTCTCTAGATTTCATAGTTTCGCAGATAATGGCTTTCAGAAACGGGAAATGTCCAATAATTTACGACCACCTAGGCCACCGTAACGGCGCTTTATCTATCTGAAAAAAACTTTTGCAATTGCGCGCAATTTTTTTAAAAACCCGTAGTTATAACATTATTAGGTTTTTTTATTAATTTTTGAAATAGTCCAACGATTCTCGGACTTCCTGTATATATATATTTCTTTAATTAAAAACTAGACTTGTTGAACAGGTTGGTGAAGTTTCCTACTTCGTCTAAATCTTTTACACTTCCTTTATTAAGGATTGCGTTAGAATTAGGATATTATTTCATAAGATTCCATCCGCGGATTAACTTCCTCTTTAGTAACTTTTGGAGACAGATCTCATAATTTTGAACCATAATAATGTGACGAGAGCATTTCGATTGGGCAACTTTCCTTTTGTTCAAACACTCTGTCTTCTTACTCAAGTGAATTAAGAGCAGATCATTCCTGCTTTAGAAATCCGTACTGTGAGGAAGTAGCATTTTCTTCAACTTATGTACTTTTAAGAAGCACAGATGTCTGTAATATATTCGTAAATATCAAAAATATTATCATTTTTATCCAGTCTCAAAAAACTTCACTACATAAAAACATTCTTTGTGAATGGTTGATAAATGCTAAAAATTGTTCTTCTAAATTATTATTCTTATGCTTGCATGTATGTAACTATTAGTTGAAGCCATGCTCTTTTACAATAATTTAATAATAAATCATTTACAGAAAAAAAGCGAAATACTTCGCAGGTTTTTTATTGATTATATCATATTCTTTTCTTTACTATGATAATAAAATTTACAGTAAATACAATGAAATTCATAGCAAATTAAAGAAGTTTAATAAGAAATAAATAAGAAAGCATAACTACTTTTAAAAAAAAATGAACCTTACTTTTCTTTCTCTTATAGAAGGATTTTAAAGAATTCTCTCAGAAGAAAGTTACTTTTAAACTTTTTGAATAATTTTATGTGAAATTAATGCTTGCTACATTGATGCTCAACAATAAATATTTTGTCATTATAATATTTTCGCTAAAGTACTAAAAGAATGGGAGCTTTTCTTTTTTGTATTTAAAATCCACTCAGATATTTAAGCAATATGGCGCCATCTACTGTATAATCAAAGCATCAGCCAGTTACTTGCGACTTAATAAATTGAATCCTTTATCAACTATTACTAACTCTCTCCTGACTTTCATTCGACGCTTTTGATATGCTAATGGGCTTAACAGGTGTCAGCCTTTTCAGTCCTGTGGCTTAGCTGCGGTGTGGGGAGAATATCCAATAGAACGAGTGGATTGTTGAAAGGGAGTGTGTTGGATTTTCTTTCACAATAAGTGCCGCTTAAAATATTTCTTTTTCATGTGAAAATTTCATTCTACAGTTGATTCTAAAAATAATCAAATTAGTTAAAACTAATAAATATTTGAAAATTCGAATACAGTAATGATACTTCTTCCATGAAGAACAATCTGGTATTTTTTTATAATTTTACGCACTTATATGTAAATATGTAATGAGCATGACGAATCTTAGCGCCCAAAATTATGGAATATACTAGAATTTGTGATTCTTTCATTTTAAGGCTAAGTATGTTGTAATATGTAGTCTGTTTGTTCATACGTGTGATGAATGGCCATGTTGCACAACTCTATTTGCGCAAGATATTGCACGATATCTGAACGACGTTTTCGATATTTTGAATGCCGTACAATATCGTGCAGATATCGTAACAATATTGTACAACATCTTGTGCTATATGGAATATACATCGTGCTATTGGGGAAATGACAGAGCACCAGGTTCCGAAACGACAAGGAACACTCTCAGTACTCCAATAAGCTCTTTCTGCTAATCAAATGCAGGTTAAATCCGTAGTGGTTAAAGACTTTCCGCTGGTATGGCGTGAAAATTTGTAGAAGAGGGTGACTACTCGCGTGTCGTTCTCGTCTCCTGACTATGTCTCAGTTTTCCGAAGTTCCTTTTAGCATGGTTTAGCTTCAGAACATTACCCTTATCTAAAAAAACTAGACACAGTATTCATTTACAGGGTGAGTTTTATTTAACCTACAATTTTGAACTTCTTAGAGCCTCACTAGATGTCGCTACGAATGCTTGCAAGCAGAGATGCTGTAAAAGGAAATTGTTTGAAAGTTCGCACATCCTACCTTTTTAAATAAATTTTGCGAATCATCATATTCAACTGAATATTATATTATTATTGTCAAAAATTGATATTTATAAAGTGAAAATGCAATAATATTTCAACGGAAGTTTTCTTCTACATTCAAAAATCGATATAAGCCTTATGAAACAAAGGTGAAAGATACGATAAGAATATTTGAAAGCTTAGGTTTTGCACAAGATGGTTTAAAGGATAGGACTTTGTCTATTAAGTCAGAAAATTCTCATTTTGAAAATATTTTCCATTAAATTCCTTATTCGCGTTCTTTACAACAAAAGAAAAGTTTGCAGCACTATCTGCACCGTCTCAAAAGTTATTTAAATTTAAACTTTTTGTTAAATAAAACTCAACCTGGATTAACCGAACTTTATCAAAATTATTTCCTACTTATCTGTTAAATGACGTGCAGAGTTTTTAAAATAAGATTCGAAGGAAGCATATAAATATTGGATAATTTTTATTCTAGAAGTATTGACAAATATACTTGATAAGTAAAAAAAACCCCTGCACTTTTGCTTCTCAACTGAAGTTCTTTTGTCAAATTTCGTTTAATTCGACGGTTTTGAACCGTTAAAGTTTTGCAGTTCCTCTTTCTGTATCGATTTAATTAATTTCTTTGCCAAAGACGTAGAACTTTGATCCTCCCCATTTTAATAAATTCATAAATTTTAAACTAATGATAATACAGTATTTTTATTTAAGTGCAGTGTCTTCTTTATCAGCATAGTTCTTGATTTTCATAGAAACAAAGTTGCTTTTAAAAGTTGGTTCCCTGGCTTTCAAAACGGTACCGAATAAATCCCACGTACTAAGAAGAGCATAACACTCTGTACAGTAATTCTTGATGTACGCCGTCATTAGTGAAACTGACTTAAAATTAGTGCAATTTTAAGTCAGTTACACTCATATTATATTTCTCTCAGGCAGCAATGCCAGCGAGTGAAATTTTAGGAAACAGAACATCAGAGGATCATGATTGTCGCATTTCATATCTTTCCTGCCTCTTTTTCTTTAATGATCGTTTGCTCTAACAAAGGATTGCGACACAGAGTTTAAGGAATTGCATTTATTTATTTATTTTCAAGGTTTTTTTAAAAAATTATGCTTCTGAATATTTCGAATAGCTGCGCTAACTCTATATTTATTTAAATAGTTAATTTGATATTATTTACTATTTTTTCGCAATATTAACTCTGTCATTATATTTTATTACAATAGTAATAAATTAAAAGGGACAAAAGTGAAAAAGGATTGTAATTAAGAAAACATAATTACCAATCTTGCTCACAAATTGAAATTTATAGTTTTGAAACTACAATGTAAAACTAAAAATGATGCAGTTTTAATATTTCTCTTTCACCACTGGTTAGCTTTAAGATTTTAACTTGCAAATATAAGCTAGAAGGCTACAAATGAAATAGAGAAATTTACAATATTTCATGAATATATATTTCTGAAATATAAAATTGAAATAGAATTATTTTTAATTTTAATTTAGTCTGTGGGAAATATTATAATATTTAATTGTCAAAATATATGCCATATTAATTTAATGAAAAAATAACGAACATATATCTTATATTTGTTATGAATTGTTATTTTAGAAAGAGAGTTGACTACGGATTGGTAATTTTCCGACCAATCATGATCCTCTGATGTTGTCTTCAGGTCCTTGACTTACTGGCATTCTGCCTGCGAGAAATATAATATTAAAGCAGGGCTTTAAATTCCACGACGCACACCGAAAATTATTGTACAGAGTATGATGCATTTCTTAGCACTTGGGAGTTTATTAGGTACCGTTTTGAAAGCTAGGATTTGTTGTTCTTTATAGAGGATAGACATGCGACAATTCCATTTAGCCTCTTTTTTATGACCGTAACTTATTTTACAATATTATTTACTTATCTCAGAGCTTTAACTGCAGTTACTTTATGTTCTATGTTTAGCAATCATATCTATAATTAAGAAATAATACTGAAGTAAGTGAATGGATTGTAGCCCAGTTCTAGCATTAACAACAATACAGAATTTGAAAATCAATTGTAGTGAAGAGTTCCTCTTGAATAGGCTTTTAAACATGTAGTCAATAACAGATGCTAATTAGCGGCTAAAATATTAATTTCGAAGCTCTATTTCATTTTTGCTCCGGGAAATGTTATTAACGATTTTGATTCTAATCGATAATGAATTATTAGTTTGTAATTCATATATATATGCTTTTCAGAATTTTGTTTTAAATATAATTAAAGATTTAATACTTGCTAATTTACAAAGGGAATTTCTGTGAAACAACTTATTTTACACTTTCAAACTGATAGAAAATAACCCCTAATAGAGTTAAATGCGCAGGGCATAGATTACATTAATTTGTAAGATAATAAATTAAACATTTACGAATTTTATGCATGTTTTATCATGCCATTCCTTATTTCATATTCTGAAATTGCTCCTTTCATACTTTTGAACTAATTTACAAACTACTCTCATGGGATGATATTTTGAAAATTTATTTTATTTATTTTAGAAAATACTGTGTAATAGTACGTATTTTATATTCAGAGCGATAATGTCATTTTAAAATTCTCATTACAGTAAAAACCCGGTTAACTGAACTCGGGTTAAGTGAAACCCAGGTTATCCGACATCCTTCTGAAATCGAAAATTCAAAAAATACGTAGGGTAAAGTCGGGTAAGAAGCTGACTTTAATCTTTGGGGATTTTTCCTGGCCTCAATATTTTCTGCAAGAGGATTAATTGTTTCGGCGAAATGTTCTTGCAACTATTTACTTTAAAATAATATTTTTTAAATTTTTATTTTCAAATTTGAGACTCCAAAATTGCATTTTAGAAAAAAAAAGTTATTTTCGTAATCTTTCCCGTACAGTCGGGTCAGATGACGAATAAAGATAATTTAATTTAACATCATATGCTATCAAAAAACCATTTAAAACTATTAGGATCACATATTGCTCATAACAAATTGCACATAATAGAAGACAAACATAATGGGACTAAAGTTTCAGCATAAATCAAATGAAATAATCTCAATCGAAATTTTAGTTTCAAACCTTAAGAAATGAAATCAATTACAAAATTCGCATCGCCATGGGCTTGAATTTTGTCCCAGGGAGAGCAGGTGGAATGGGGCCAGAGTTCGCACATAAAACATTGGAATCCCAATTCCGTTTTTCTTTGCTAGCTGCAAATGATGCATTCTTTCTTATAGAGGCCCTCTGGGTCCAGATTATCATCAGAGAATCAAATGAATGTTGGGTCTTCAGATTTAGACATTAGAGGTCGAGGTGTCGCTTAGCTACTTTCTTCTTCTCAGTAGAATTTTTAGTTTGTTGCCTTTAGTCTTATTATCTTCTACCTTCTTCAACTGTAACAGTTTTCAT
This sequence comes from Araneus ventricosus, assembly GCA_013235015.1. NCBI lineage: Eukaryota > Metazoa > Arthropoda > Arachnida > Araneae > Araneidae > Araneus > Araneus ventricosus. Next base: position 21,146 of record BGPR01000783.1, read on the forward strand.
TTATTTTATTTTCCTCTTTCTCCTTTTTTAATGAGATGTTCATTTTTCACTGGCGTGTCAGTGAGGTGCATGAAGGGGAAGGTAGCACGACAAACTCACGAATTAGCTTGGAGGGGTTCGTCATCTTACTCGACTTCATCTTTTTATTTCAGAAAACGAAGATATCAGCTCATCAGAAAAATTAAAAAAATACATCATTGGACACGTTGTGATTAGCTCTTTACGTATATCTCATATATAAATCAAAACTATTTACTCCGTGAACGCTATCCCTTACCAAGCAGCAACTAAAATTTACGTAGGAACGACTGAAAAACACAGTACCGCGTACTGTGTGTCACACCAACAACGGGGTGGAATGGATGATCGCTATAGCTCTCTGATGATGCAGAATCGGGAATTCATTTAGGGTAGTTTTCTAGAAAAATCTGATACGTCACCTTACACTCTTCGTCGTCTTACCCCTACTATACTGGAGGGAAATAATCGCGAAGGCGAGACTTTCTTGCAATGATATCCACTTTTTTCACTTAAACCTCTCCAAGAAGGCCAGAGATTAATTTTAGAATTCTAAAATTAAAATTAGTGTGTATTAACAATATCAATTACGTTATTGTTTACATGTCCCCGCGAGGCGCATTGCGTCCGACAGAGGGTTAACTTTTATAAAGAATATAAGTGTAGCTTACAAAGAGAGTTTGAATTCGCTTTACACTCAAAATATGCCCGGTTGGTTGGTTGGTTGATGGAGATTTAATGGCGCAAGAGCCAATCCTGGCTAAACAGCTTCGAAATATGTCAGAATTGCATACTGTACTGATACAAAATAGTGATAGATGTTCTGGCTTAACCGAAAAACAATTGTAATCCGAAATGCCCCCCCCCCGTCCTCTTCTTGAATTCGGTTAACCAGGATTGTACTGTATTTAAATTACTGATTGAAAAACCTGCTAGAATTAAAAGAGTATATGTTTAAATTTCTTTAAACGAATTAATATATATCAATCTTAATGTTCTTGTGATGTGGAAAACATGAAACTTTTATTTTAAGGGAATGAATATTCTAAATATCAAATGAATTTCCTTTATAAATTTTTGAGAAGTTTCATTATTAAAATAATTATAATATTTTTCAAAAAAATTTGCATATGATATAAGATGCAATCACATACTGATTTTTATTACCATTCTTTAAATTTTTTCTTGTTTGTTCTATACACAATTAAGTTCCAAACAGATCCTTCAAAATATATCGACTTTAAATTTATTTTAATTCTTCTTTACAATTTTTTATTATTCATTAAGTTTTTTACATTGCAAAGACCAGTTATCTGTCTTATTTTATAATAATTTCTTTTATTGTGTCGTGTACTCTGAAATATATAACAAAATTCTTACAAAGGAAGCACTTACGGGAATATTTTGAAAATGAACAACATTTATAAGATTTAGACACTTAACTTAGATTAGATAATACATGCCTTCCTTTCTAAGATATGCAGTCATAATGTCTATAAACATAGCGAGCGGTGTAGAACTAACAAGATGTATTTATAGCAAGATAGCAGACCACATAGAGTAATAATTTGTTACATGCAATGGTTCTGAAGAATGCGATCTGCTGCAGACACCCCTATTTGGTGTCGCGCATGGAAGAAGACAAACGATTCTTTCCGTAGCCACAAGCCCAGAAATTTTTATCTTGTTCTTCACCCATATATCTTTATTATTATTTTTCGGACACTTGCCGAAGAATAGACCGAAGTTTATTTTCACATGAGAGGCATAAGGAGGTTTTACAGAAACTCTCTCGAGCAGAAATTTTGAAATTAAGGTTCCAGTAGAACAATAAATTTTTAGTATGGAGTTCTTTATTTGTTGACGAAAGATTTCTATAAGAGTGTCAAATGTTGAATGTCCAAACTCAAGAACTATTTGACAAAATCGATCGGGTAGAATTTTAACAGAATCGTTCAAAGCGAAAGACTGGAATTGTATTTTCCTTAAAAGTTTTTAGAGTTTTCTTTCTCATCTACTGCAATATTGAAACAATTTATTTATTGAAAAATGTATTTTATATAATTTTCTATACGTCTCTCTTGGCCATAATCAACCGTCGTTTGTTACTCTAGAACAAAAAATGCCATCTCTTTGTATTCTAACGTTTGCATCTATCTAGAAGGTTTGAAATTACTAATGAAAATAATGTATAGTGAGTAATTCGTTTTGTATTTTACTTTTCAACTTATGTTTACTGTCTATTAAGAACATATAATTTGAGTTCCGTTTATTAATAAATTTCAAAAGATGCAAATGGAGTCAATTCATGATAAAGGGATATATATTAAATGTAATTTAATTTTGAAAACTATGAAGCATCTTATACGTCACAGCATTCCATAACGTAATTCGCAGATAGATACTTGTCGACATGCACATTTATATAATTGTGAAATCACGTGAATGTCATGTGAATTGACTTGGTTATCAGATTTCATATTCGATTCATATGAACCCGCTTTTTATATTTACACAAAAAATTATTATAAATACTAAATAAAAATATAATTATACTAGCTGGACTATCCCGCGTTACACTGGCTCTGCACAGAATAAAGTGAGGAGGCTGCATTTAAATATTTTTTTTATTTCTTCCATGTAATACGACGGAAAGTAAATGGTATACAAAAAAGGGAATTTCATCATTGTGGAATCATTGATGTCAATAAAAAATAATATAAAAGAACATAAATTAATATAAAAAGTATAGCAATCCAAAATAACAATATAATATCTCATATAAGATATAAACATAATAACTATAACAATAATGTTAATAATAAATAAGTAAAAGCGAAAGACTGAAAATAAATATTTAAAAGTAAAAATAGAAATATATAACTAACATTAAGAGAAAAATATACATACAAATATAACAATCCAACTAAATTAACGAAACTTAGAATAATTAATCATTTGGGCGTAGAAGGGATATTTCGAACTGTGTCATTTTAAATTATAAATTTCGTTTCGCAAACCATTTTCATATTAATTTAGACGGAGACACAAAATACTAAAAGGAATATCGAAAGGAGAGGTTTATAAAAGAAACATTGCTACTAGGAACATCATTATTTGTTTATGAAATGAGTACCAGTAACTAAATTTCTGCAGCGACGAAATTTAAAATAAAACCCAGAAATTATACCAGTATAATCTACATTTATTAGAGACCAATTATAATTTCTTTCGAATGATTGGCTTTCTTATTTTCCTCGTATTTGCACCATCTATTTATTTAATAAATATTTGAAGTTTGCAAGACATTTCAAAATTTTATGGGCAGCATTTTCTCCATCTTTTATTTATTTTTGGTACAAAAGAAACGTAATATTTAATTACTAACTCGGAGTGATTTATGCGTGGAAAAAGGAAGAAACATTCCTCTTTCGCTGTGATTGCGAACAAATAAATGAAAGTGCCCGGCTTGAAAATTGTAGTTTTGGTTTATTCCCTCGTTAGATAGCAGATAAATTGCAGGTGTCAAAACTAATGTCAGGTCATTTTCGCTAATAACGTCGCACTTTAATCGGGTTTGCTTTTCTTTCTTTCAGTTTTAATTATCCGCTTCGCTTAAATTAGCAATCGGGTTTTTGCTGTTGTTGTTTGTTTCTGCAGTCTTTTGCTTCTACGTTTTCAGAAATGTAGTTATTCAATATTTATTAAAGTGTATTCGAAACTGGTGCAAGTACGTTTAAAAGTGGGCAACTTTTGTTCGCTTGCTTTGGTCTATGGGTTACTGATTTATGGTCTTTCTGTGATGTATAATTTTAAAATAATTGGGGAATAAAAATTTATGTTCTTTTTCTCGTCAGAAGCTTTTATTATTATCAGTTTTCAAACTACCTGCTTTTGTATGTAGTTAGCGAAAGGAATATCGATAGAAATTTCATGAATGTCACTAAAATGGTCTCCAAAACCCCTAACAGTTAATTCAGTTATTATTAATTATGAATGTTCCAGATATTATGCTAAACAAATTTTGATATGATTATAGATATAAGATTTCATTTTTCAATAGTATCGCTTGAACAAGTATCATAGTACATGCTTCTTTAAACAGAAACTAGACTTGTTAAGTAAGTCTGTAATAAATGTTTTGTTACTCGGCCAACTCATTCATACTTTCTTTGAAAAGTATTTAAGGACTGCATTCTAAATTTTCTTGATTAGGGTCTAAAAAAGTCTGGAGATAAATCACAAAATTTTAAACCATGATCCTGAGAACATCGCCAATGAAAGACACTTGAAATCTTTATGACTCTTATTGGCTGCTCATGGGCAGTTAAATGACAATTCATTTTAGGTCATATTCATTAATAATGTTACAAAACTGTAATGTCGTTTCCCTGCCATGTTACTCTTATGGTTGGGAAGAGAGATTTACAGAGGCTCTTACTAGATACCGGGAGGCATATATACAAACCCTACCCTAATAGAAATGAGGCAGGAAATCAGTCAGTATCATTGGCTACGAGGAGCAGTGACGTCGTTTCCAGCTCTCGTACGTAGCGTACGGCAATCATAACAAAACAAGAGTCGTCCTACTTTTCTTCTCCGTTTTCCCACAGTTGAGCACAGAAAACTTTTTTCCGTGGTTGTAATATTTTTAAAATTGAAATTATTTTTTAAAATATCATAAAAAATAAAACATTCCACACTGCAAGAAATTATACTAATGAAAAGTACACGCACGAGAGCAAAGAACGACGTCATCGGCTCTCGGCGAAGCGAGCCAATCATATTGTCCGATTTCCTGCCTCAGTTCTATCAGGGTAGGGTTTGTAAATATGCTACCGGGAGAGAGGTCAAGCCAATGCTCCTGACTTCGGTGAGCATTTCGAGACTTGGCAAGAAGTTATAGAAAAAAATTAAAGTTGAAATGATCGAAGGTTTAAATTTTCGAAATTCTCGAATTATGGTCCTATCTCGATTAGGAACCGAAATATGGAAATCATGCTAGAAAATTCCATGGGATGCTACGTCCTGTCGGGAAATTATAAATATCGTAGGAGCCCAAACTAGAATGATCTCTTTGGAGTTTTGCTAACAGTGCGAATTGGTCAGCTATTAGACGCTGAACTCCATTGTCATTGCTGTTTCTTTATTATTAGGGATTTGTTGTCTGCTTGTGTTGCTAATATGTACAAGTGCTATTTTTCTTCTTACCTCTGCTTCAAGTTTTCTGGAATATCCGTGGAATAAGGCTTCATTTTCCATTATGCAGCTTGTTGGACTTCTTTCACAGTACACGCACCGGACGATTTTAGAAGCAATAAAGTGGCCCTTTATATTGCAGTTTTCCGATGGTGTAGTGCTTTTAGTCACGGACATGTGAGCTCAATTGATATGTTACGAATATGTTAGTCCATCTTAGTCTTTAGTGCAAAATTATTGCACTATTGGAAACTGCTCTTCATGACATACACATTCGATTTGTACTGTGTTCATCACTAACACCTCGAAATCTTTATACCCCGTATGTGTTATAACTTCTTTTATTTCTGGACGAACCCAAGAAGCAAAACATGGGCATTCATGCACACCAAATGAACAATGAAAAAATGAAACATCTTAAAACTCCGAGCGAAACATTTGGGAAAATAATATCATCATGGAGGGTCGTCAGCCATCACTCATGTCAAAGACAATTGCCATTGTTATCCCTCTCTCCGATGAGTTTTTCTCGAGAGTTTGATCGCTAGACTGCGCAGTTGTTATAGACTATAAATGTGGTCCAACTACTTCTGCCAGCAAAAACTGAACTACTACGCGTTGAGTTTGTTAAGCTGGATATTCTCCATAAGGCTGTTCTAGTCCATTTGGAGGGCTTCTTAGCAGACCGGCTCCAGTTTCAACTCATACAATTTGGTGGGTCATTCTTATGTCGGACTGTGCGGACTGGAAGCCCATCACCTACGGGCAACCCGAACCCTTAAGCTACTGCGCCTCCTCCTCCTGCTTTAAAAACGGGTCACCACCATCCTAATATCCTTGACTGACTCCCACATACATTCTCCCCTATTTTGCGGTTTTCGCTGATGTCAGAGATGCTCGGTCCTCTAACAGACTATCGAATCTCAGTTTTATGGCCTAGTGCGACGAAAAATATCAAACCGAAGATAATCCATCTTTTTTCCCTGGTGTACACCATTTCTCATCAGAATTGTACATTGATGAAGCATTTTGGCACACTGTGTTCAAAAAAGTGGAATGAACTACTGGTGAATGTCCCGATTTAAGAGGAATCCATGGCACGACGTTACTTGTTTTGTCGCTTCTGTTTCACTCAACGACACACCACAACTGAACACTTTATATCTGATTTCTCCTAATGTACACTGCAAACTATTACAGAATTCTCAAAGTTCTTCCTGGAATTTTAATATAGCCAGAATCCCGCTTTTATTTGCTCGCGCCCTATATTTTAAACACAATTATAGATCTTTTGTTTCAAGACACGAGAGTAGTAATTCGAAGAAGAATTTTTATCGGTACTGAAATAATGAATACTTTTCAAAATATCGAAATGCTTTGTGGTTTTATTATTGTTTACATCAGGACCTAGCCACTTTTCACAAAAATAATGTTAATTTATTAATGAAAAAATGTCAAATTAAGCATGTTTAATGTAAAATGAATAAGGAAGCTATATAACCGTGCATTCACTCAAATCGTGGTCCGATAGCTAAATTCTAAAAGGTTCGAGATAGTCATATACGTGCAACCAGAGAAACACTCTACATGAAATAAAGAATTATATTTTATGTTGTTTGAATCAACAAATGTACTTCTAAAAATATTACGAAGTAAAATATTTGCAGTTATCGGTCCTATCAGTCATATTTAGTCAAATATTCTTGAGATATTAACATTTTAAACAGAAAAGTGTCACTTTTCCACGACCAAAACTAAGCGAGATATGAAGCTTTTAATTTCATTATTTTGGACCAATTAGCAAACACCTCCAGAATATACCGTGTTGATTGGAAGATCTTCCTCGAGCGGCCATTGCAACGGTCTAAAATTGTCTAAAATAGTCATATTTAGAGTTTCATAACTCGGTCAGTTTCAGACGCAGAAGACTTTTTTTCTGTTTAAAATGTTCATGTCTCAAGAATATTTTACTAAACATGACTGATAAGACCGGAGAATTTTTGTATAACAAATTTAGATTTCCTAATTGAGCTACTGTTAAATTTTTATTTACTTTAAATTCTCTTGAAAATACAAAGGGGCGTTTTCTTCTACTTGAAGTCCACTTTGATATTTCAGAAATATGATACCTTCTCCTGCATAATCACAGCATTAGACACCTGCTTTCAACTTAATAAATTGAATATTTTATCAACTCTTAGTAACTCTCTCTACACTTTCATTTGGAACTATTCATATGCTAATGGACTTAAGATGTGTCAGCCTTTTCAGTCCTAAGGCTTAGTTACACTTAAAATTATCCAACGAAGGAGCAGACTGTTGAAAGGAAGTGCATTGGATTCACTACGACAACAACTGAAGCTTAAAGTATTTTACATTAGAGTGCAAATTTCATTCTATTTTTTTTTATTCTAAAATAGTGACATTATTGGATGCTGAAAAGTTGCGATGCATGTATAAGGGCTTCTTCATTAAAAGTGATATTTTTTCAAATACTTTTCCCTATAAGTGTGTAAAGTCGTACTTTACACAAGTCATCTGTTGCTTAAGTCGTAACCTTTAAGGAAAAAAGTCTAAAAATTGAAGGCTTTACTAAATGGAGGATTAAATTTTGCATCATTTCTAAACTTCTATGAATATTGTAGACATTTATTGCAAGGAATTTCAAAATGCACGGACTATGTCGAATGAATTAAACAAATCGTAATAACATCGGTACGACAAAGAACTTAAGAACAAGAAACTGGTTCTTAAGTCGCACCACCTATGTCCTATGTCGTACCTTGGAAGCAAATGAAGCAAAAGCACTTTGTATTATCATTCATGGAGTCAAATATTCAATCCTGAGTTGATCCTAGGCCAACCTTTTCGGGTTTCAAAATTAATAATATTTATTTGGCTCTAGAAGGTGACGTCGTAGTTTCGGTTTAAGAATATTATGCCTTTGTTGAAGCCTATATCATCACTGGGTAATTTTCATAACGCCTCATCCATATCTTCTTGTCTCTATGTATTATCGGTACGTTTTGCCACGTTAATGGAGCCTGCCAAAAAATTGGAAAAAAACACATTTCACATTAAATATTGAAAAGAACAATATTATCTTTCTATAAATGATATGTATCTTTAGATGTAAAAGATATCCTTAAGGCATGACTGGTGTGATTTAAATCTCGTTTGTGGTACCTCTTAAGCAACGGTATGTGCAAAATTTTAAGCAAGCATCATAATAGAATGAACTGAACCAGAGAGACATTACTGCATAAAGCAACTATTCAAGTATCACAGAATGATACCCTAAGAAATAATAACATGTTATTAATAATATTATTGTTCTACGTCTTACAAAATATGCACGAAAATTATAAGAAACTTATTTTTCTTCGAGTCTAGGTTGTAGTGCATCGGAGCTCCGTTCTAAATATTGGAATTAACATCGCCGATACTAGTAGTCATCGCACTGCCGTCAGTGGTGCTTATTCGACAAAAACGAAGTCAGAATGGAATAGGTACGACTTAAGCTGTGGTACGACTTAGGCTACCTTACCCTAAACTAAGAGCTACAAAACATAGCAGCAAAACATTTTTAGACTTTTGCTATATGTTTCGTTACAATACGTGACGATCGTTTTTGTTTTAAGGAAATAATCATTTACAATTATGGAATTAAGTTCATCATAGAGGGTTCGATCACATTTAATATTGCAGAATATTCAGCATTTTTGTACCATCATGATATGGGAACACTTGGGTATTCAGTATAATTCTAAACACTCTGCAGAAGGTGTTTTAAGAATTGAAATAATTTTAATCTAGAATACTTTTGGGTAATAATATGAAATTGATTAAAAATTAACTATTAGTAATTTTCTGTAACACATTTAAGGTGCTAAGGCGTATTTATATTAATTTAGCGGTTTGCAATCTCCTTTAGAATTTGTGTTTCAACCAGTCATCAACCATGTCTGTTTTCTTCGTCCTCTCTTCGAAGATTTACATCATTTTCCCCCTCCCCTTGATTCCAATGAATTCGAAAATAATAAATAACTGATAATATGTACTATGTTTATCCTGCTGTTTAAATATACTTACTTATTTTTCCAAGTGACGATTTGTTGTAATAACAGAAGTTTTCTTTATCACTTTAATTTCCAATACATTTCATTAAAACAAATTTTAAAAACTCAGTTTTATTAGTGCACGAACAAGCGGTTTTTTAAAATTTTTATTATTTTCTACTCTGCTACATTGTTATACAATTTATTATTATATATATCAAGATATCATTATGAAAAATATCACTCATAGCGTTCACGTATAGCTCATAATTATCATGGAAACTTAAATTAATATTTTTGCAAATTCACTACAAGTTGCAGCCACTCTTATAGAAAAAATATTCAATGAGTTGACTAACTAATAATTACGTTCTGAAAAAGATAAAACAGTGTATTGTCATCGGTATTACAAACGTGCTTAAAATTTCAAAGCTGTAGCATATCAGGAAGTCATTGAAGAATTGATTACAAAATCCCCTCTTTAAAAACCATAAAAAAGTCAAATTAAACGTATGTAATTTTTTCCATTTTTTTTTCATTTCATGTCTTCATCATACTGGTTTTATTAATTTATATCCCCCAAAGGGGCGCAAATTTCATAAATGGGAATTCCGTCCAATTTAAACATGAGGAAAGGAGCGTCAGAGAAACAATGCATCAATTTTTATTATTTTGTTGAGATTTCTTTCATGATGACTGATTGCATGGCTTATTTTGAGTAATTGTCAAAAAAAGATGAATGACCTATTTTTACACTTACTTAAATCATTATGTTGTTTTCATTTAATTCTTTAATTTCTAATATTTATTATATTATCTCCTTTAAATATTATGGTAACAAATAAAAATAATCTTATAGTATACGTTACCGAAGATAATTCAGAAAACGACGCTCACTACAGAAAGGATTCCACTGTGAACTTTAATTCTAATATTTAAAACATTAAAACAATTATATCCTTAAAAATGGCAAACCATTAAAACATCTCTTCTATTGCTTTTCATGTTCATATTTTTAAATTCAAACTTTCTGGAGCTTAAAGCTCTGGCTCAACTTATGCAATTTCAAGTAAACTTTTACATAGATTTTATCCAAAATATATCATTTATTTAAAGAAAAAGAGAATTCAGTTTAATGGTGCAATAGTCAACGCACAATTTAAATGGCTTTCGACTATACGATATAGACTTAGCTGAAAAGATGACTAGAAATGATTGGCTTTGGAACGAATCGATTTCCTTTTCATTTGGTTTGGTTATGATATCATGTCTCCTATTTATTGGATTTTTATTCCTGTCTACTAGAAACCCAGTTTTAGTGGGTTTTCTTTTCAATTCTATTGGAAGTACAAAAAGAAGTATTTCTGCACAAATCTAAAATAAGGTACCTTCATGTTTCTTACTCCGTGAATTGTGCTGAAGTTTATTCCGCACCATTTTGAATTCAAGAAATAGTAAAATTCTTTATGAGAGATGAATTATTTTGACCTATTTTGTTGAGGAGACATAATTATCAAATTATGCGTATGAGATCACCAAATGCGGTTGTTTATTAAAATCACAGTTTCATATATCCATTTTTTTGTTTTACCGATAGCATTATATTTTGAAATATAATTTACTATCACATAATTTCAACAGATGTTGTAATAAATTCTTCTGTTACGCAATTAATAAAATTAAAGGATAAATACACAATTTAATACAAAAGTCGATGCCCATTTCTCCCATTAACAACAACAGAGCATTTGAAAATCAATTGTATTGAAGAGTTCCACTTGAAAAGGCTTCTCTACATTTAGTCAGTAACATATGCTAATTAGTGACTAAAATATTAATTTTCGGCGCTCTATTTCAGTTTTGCTCGAGGAAATGTAATCAACGATTTTGATTTTAAGTGGTAATGAATCATTAGCTTGTAATTCTGAAATGACTGCTTTTGAAAAGTCTATTTTAAACGTAATTAATTATCTAGTACTTATGAAACTGCAAAGAGAATTTCTGAGGTATAACTATGTTTGCACTCTCAAACTGATAACAAATTATCACCAATGTTGTTAAAGACTTAGTACAGAGCTTATATTAAATCGTAACAGTAATTACTTTAATAATTACAAAATTAATGTACTTATTTCGAGGCTATTCTATTCCGATTCCGGGAGTGGTCTATTTTTG
>BGPR01000783.1:32605-57520 GCA_013235015.1 Araneus ventricosus
GTTATTATTTTTTCCAGACATTTGCCGAAGACTGCACCGAAGTTTATTTTCACATGAGAGGCATAAGGAGGTTTTGCACAAATTCTCTCGAGCACAAGTTTCGAAATTAAAGGTTCCAGTAGAACAATAAATTTTTAGTCTGGAGTTCTTTATTTGTTGACGTATGATTTCTATATGAATGCAGAATATTAAATGCCGAGATTCAAAAGCCATATGACAAGGGGAATCATTTGAAGTAAAAGATTAGAATAGTATTTTTGCGTATGTATTGTTAGTGGTTTATTGTGACAATGAACTTCGTTTTATGTGATGAATTATTGTGCAATAATATATACTTTCCATAGATTTTATATATCTGCTTAGGGTTTATTTTGGCATCAGTTTACTGGTGGATGTAGTATTTATTTTATTTTCTTAACTTCGCTTACGTATAAGGTTCGAAGTTAAACAGAAACCGAAATAATCTCTAATTTTCCTTGGCAATTTTTTTTTTATATTTTCTTGATTTTTCTTTTGTAATTCATTGTTTGTAACTCTTTTTGCTAAAATTTGGGCTATTTTTTACTCCTTTTTACCTAATTTCTAAGATAAAATTTGATTTGAATCTGCATAAAACAGTTACAGTACTAAAGTATTTTATAGCCGTTTTCTCTCTACTTTAGAAAATACAGTACTAAATGCGTTTTATTGTAAGCGAAATATATTCATTTAAAAAATCTCTAGGCATTATTGTAATACAGTTTATCTTCCATTTAAAATCTGTTTAGTTTGAAAGGAAATATAACTTCTGAAAGTCTAAATGACAAAGCGTTTCTTACGGGCAAATCCATATGTTGAAATAAGCAATAAATATGAAATTTCTAATGACAGCACTATTTTTATGTCATAAATAAACGTTATATGTTCAATAGAGCCAGGTATAAATTTTGTTTAAATAGGCATAAATTTATTAAGAGATTTTGAGCTAATTGCGTTTCAAATAAAAAGATGGTTAATGCCAATTTTGAGTTTGTAAGTATCTATATCTGTCTGTAACAAGGAGCAGTAGACTTGTCATTTTAGTTCGACCTTAATATTCGTCACACATAATGTAATTGACTTTATAATATAAACCACATCTTAATGCTCAGCAAATATTTACTTTACTGAATTTTTTTACAAAAATATAATATTTTTTGTAACATGAATATTTAAGCAATGTTCTACATTGTGGCTAAATTATTCTGAACCTGACTAGTCACTTAAAAGCATTACAATTGTAAAAACTGTTATTTTCAATTTTGTATGAGTAAAGGCGTTAAAATAAAATTGTTCTATTAATAGTTGTTTCAGTGATAATTTTAATGAATTTAATCAGAATATCAAATAATGTTTTCTATTATGTTTTCAAAAGAAAGAAAAGCCTGCAAAATTTGACTTTTAAATTAAATCATTGAATAATATCAATATTACATCAACAGGATGTACAGAAAATCAACTTGTTTTATTTCAGCTGTATTATTAAAAGAAAATTATATTAAACGTAAAATTATTTTGAAATACTTCAATAAAAACTGATTGTTATATCAAAAAAGGCTTTATAGGTTTGACACTTTTCGCCTACAAAGACGCTGAACACATCATAAATGCTTTTTTGATAGGCAAACCAAAAATCATAGAGTTTCTGATATGGAATATTATGGAATAACCATTAATTTCGACTCTTGCTAACTTAACCCGCTAGAACGCGTATCCAGCCTCGCAAGCCCTGTGTCCTGTTTTTTCAACAAAAGGCGCGGAAAATTGCGTTTACTTTAATAGGAAACATTTGTTTCACTAGTGTACAGAATATGGAATATTAATAAAATAATTTTCAGATAAATCTCTTCTAGGGAGCGCATTAAATTGAAGGAAATTGATGAATGCTTGTATTTCCAATTTATTTAGGAAAATGTTGGCTTTCCCTTCCAAAATTATCTGAATTCTCCTGGATATAAGTATTAATGCATCATCTGTCTCATCGATAAGCATGTCCAAGACTTCTGAGCAGATATACAACTTTCGGTAGTTGTATGGTTTCGGGTAGTTTCGATTTCGGGTAGTTGCATGACGATGTTGTGTGTAAAAAGTTCTCATATTTTTTTGAGGTCCTATTTTACACCATTTTGTTGTTTCCACCTGCCTTACTACAACATTTTGTAACTCCAGCCTTTTTCTAAATAATCGGTGGACTCACAAATATTCCATTCATTGTCTAATTCCTTTTCAGAATTCGACATATGATCTCTAACAAATTAAATGGCAATAATTTGTTTATTGCCATCGTTAATTGATTCTTAATTAGTTGATTTTCAGCTAAAAGTTTTTCTTATCTTTGCATCTCATATTTGTTGTTCGAATAGCGATAAATTGTCGCGATCGCTCTGTTCTATTTAGTAATCCTACACAGAAACACGAGCGCGCATCGGGCTTTGGAGGCCTGACCTGTTTTCTGAGATAACAAATGAGGGGAAATTCTTGAAATACATGTGGTCAGCAAGTAAATGACCCTGAATGCAGCTACTGTGAATCTGGAGTTTTTTCGTACAGCGGTTAATTTTCTGTAATAAATTCTTGCCTCGCAGGCGTCCTCGAGGGTTAATAAAGATTTATTTTGAATTTAAATTTCGAGCCATTTCTGCTTTAATTTCTTCATAACTGGGATTTTCGTAAGTTTAACAACTTTTTAACTGCTTAGAAGACGTTTCTGTAAGTGCTATTAATTCATCAAATTTCTAATGCATTTTTCCTTTCTATCTGCAAATATAAAAAACAAAAATAAAATGTTTTTTATTCTTCTATACCTGTTTTCTATCTGGAATGATAGTTATATATATATTTATGCCAGCAATGTAATATAATGGCAATTTTCAAAAAATCACAGTGATACGCAAAAGTACTGGAATTTAATCTTACGATAAAATTGAATTTATCGTTATAAAAATAATGTTCTTGTGCCATATCCTTATTTGAATCAGAAAAATTAGCATTTTATGCTCGATGATGCCAGATTTGAATCTCTAACTTCAGAAAGGGAACAAGTCCAGAACTCATAACCTTCCTAAAAGGCGTATAGTTAAGTTTATAAATCAAAAATTTACATGAAATGTGTATTATAAGACAGATTTAGAAAAAAATTAAACTTTGCTCACCAGGGACATTAATGGTAAATAGTGTTTTTATGTCTCCTGTATAATTAGTATTTTGTGACTTGTTCCCTTTTTGCAATTAGTGATTCATTTATGATTTCTGTTTCTCTTCTGGCCAGAGGCTAAATTCCAGAAACAAAACTTTAAACTTAAGCTTCTTATAATTTGCTTTGACATTTTTAGTATATTATAGTATTTTAGTATATAGTAGCAATGCAGAAATAATAAGAAAGCGACAACAGAGAATAACAATTTGTTGCATACAATTGTTCCGACGAATGCGATCTGCTGAAGACACCCGCTATTTGTCTTCCTGCATGGATAAAGACAAATGATTCTTTCCGTGGCCGTGTTCCCAGAAATATTTGCCTTTTTCTGCAAACATACAGCTTTATTTTATTTTTTCCCAGACCTTTACTGAAGAACATGGTTGAATTTAATTTTAAATGAAAAGTATTAGAAGGTTTTGCAGATACTTCCTTGAGCAGAACTTTTGAAATAAAAGTTCCACTAGAAAAAGGAATTTTCCGTCTGGCGTTCGTTATCCTTTGTTAGATGATATCCTAATGAGAGAACACTGTTGAATTGAAACATAAAGGTCATATTGTAAGAAAAATCTTTCAAAATAATCGATTAAAGTTACATTTTCTATAAAAATTTTGCAGGGGTAATATTTTCATTTGTACAACGCTCGTTAAATTTTGTGAGACATAATGAATTGTTTCGATGTAAAATATATTTCTGTAAACTTGACATCAGTCTATTGTCTTTTAATAATGAAAGCTAACTGCAGTAACCATTCTCTTTCATAATTCTTTGCTTATTTTTAAAGCACATTGTATACTTAATATATTTGGCTCAAATGCTCCTTTATATTTTTCTGTTTTTACACATTATTCTGATTGCGTATTTGCAGACTATATTATTGTTATTTTAAGCTATTAGTTTATATATATTTATTTGCACTTTTTACGTAAATCCTTCTAGAATTTTCCGTCTTTCATTACAACAAGTTCATTTGAAATTCAATGTTGGTACACGTGATTTCATACAGTACAGCCAAATCTTATTAACCCTTTATCTACTGACGGTACTTTAAAGTACTGCTTTAATCACGTTCATACTTCGCAATATGGCCGTTTTTCCTGACAGTATTCACAAGAACACGGAGAATGGAGTTTCAATAACAAGCAGTAAATGGCAGCTGAAAGCAGAAAGTAAAATTTTTCAATTATTAATTAAATTAATTAAGTAATTTTAATTAATTAAAAAAGTGTTTTCCCCATTCCCAGGGTTATTCTACATACAAAAATTATCTAATTATTAAAAAACAAAATTAAAAAGTTGCTAGTAGGTAAATTCAGTAAATAAAGGGTTAACTGAAGCAAAATATTCAAGACATGCCACAAGCCATTTACCTTTAAATTCAATTTAAAATTAATTTTAACGTCATATCATAAGTCATTTAGCTTAATTTTTTTTTTAAATTTTATATGTTAAAAATTTTCATCAATGGCATATACATAACGGATACTAATTACATATGCATGATAATCATACTTCAACAGAAATCAACATCATTATTTTTCGCTTGCTTTTTGAGAAAAGTTTGTTAGATTTTAGCTTTCTTGAGATTTCTAAAATACGAAACTGTCATCAATGGAATATACACTGGTGGACAATTGCTAAGGAGCATTTTTTAAGATGCGAAAATTTGGGCTTAATAGGAATACTTTTGGTTCGCAATCAGTTGCGGTAAATAATGGGACATACAAACGTCGGAACTCACATTTTGCAGTGACAATTCGGTCACTTGAGCATTTAAGGGACCGTCCCCATATTGATGAAGATGATGCTTTGAACCAGCCCGTTCCACAGAAAGCTGATGGTTGAAACTTTCATCAATAACTTTGTTTGATGTGCATAATGTTTACATGCATTTTCGTAAAAGTAGCAAAAATATTCGTGAAGATATAAAGGTTTCTTTAAAAAAGTCCCTAACTTTTCGCAAGTTTTCTGCTTATAACATGCAGATTTTTCACCCAAGTTGTACGAAACTAACAGAATATTTGGCAACACGTCAAAGAAGCTTTGTATTAAAATAAGAATCAAATAATTTCAATATTACAGCAAATAAGAGTATTTTTAGTAAATAATTTTTTACTGCGCATGTGCGAAACACAGTGAACATTTTCTTTCATAATTTAAAATCCAGATATATTGGACAACTAATATAAAAAATCCAGTTCAATACTTTTAATATTCAGAAAGATATAGCTATTACAACGAGGTGAATTTCAGTATACTCTAAGAGAAGCTAAATGATAAGGGTCCACGTACAAACTGTAACTTATTACACTTGAATCTTCGAATAGTTATCATCGAACTGCAATTAAAATTATGTATTTAATTTATTAATATACATGAGTATTTAGTATATTCAACTTCCATAAAATTCAATATTACTTTTCAAAGATTGAAGTTTAAAAAATATCAATTTGTGCAAGAAACCTCACCATTTAGCTTCTCTTAGAGTGTACAGAAATTCTTATCTCTACAATACCGATATCTTTGTGGATATTAACGGTATTGAACTGGAATTTTTATATAAGCTGCCCTGTATATCTGGCTTTGAAGTTATGGAAATAAAATCTCGCTACGGTCGCACATGATCAGTTAAAAAGTATTTACTAAAATACTCTTATTTCCTGTAATATTCAAAGTATTTATTTAAAATTTTGATACAATGTTTCTTAAACACATTGTCAAGTATTTAGTAAGTTTCGTATCGTGGAAAACTCTGCATGTTATAAGCGAAAAACATTCTGGAAATTTGGGATTTTTAAAGAAACCTTTATATCTTCACGAATATTTTGGCTATTTTTACGAAAATGCATGTGAATATTATCATTGCACATGAAACAAAACATTTTATGATATTTCAACTCATTATTAGCTTTGTGGGAAACGGGTTGGGCCAAAAAAATTTCGTCTTCATCAACTTGTGGACGGTCCCCTAAATGTCTTAATTACAGAATCTTTACTGTAAAATGTGAGTTACGACGATTGTATGTCCACGATTCTCCGCAACTAATTGCGAACCACTGTATTCCCATTAAGTCCAAATTTTTCGAAATCTGAAAAATGGTCCTTAGCATTTGTCAGCAAGTGTACATAACTACTACTGATTACATTTACATGATTATTATAATTCAACAATTTCAAAAGATCCACGTTATTATTTTACGGCTGCTCGTGAGAATTTTTTTTTAGATTTTAGCTGTCCTGAGACTCAAAAATACAAAATTATAATCAATGGGCTGATATGCATAACAACTACTGATTACATTTACATGATTATAATACTTCAACAATCTCAGAAGATAAACGTTATTATTTTATGCTAGCTCGTGAGAAAAGTTTATTAGATTATATCTTTCTTGAAATTTCAAAAATACAAAATAATTCTTTTATAAATACAAATACAATATTTTATGCATGACAAAAATAAGCTTATTTATTCACAAATTTTGAGGCAACAGTTTCGATTATTAATGGATAGTAGCAAAATAGCTTTCAGAAATGACAGACTTCACGCAAATAAATAGAAGTTACTAGTTGAGATTATCTCTAACAACATGGTCAGGTCTGGTGTTTGCAACAGAAGATATGGTATACAAATAAAATTATTCTAATGTAAAAAATTATATAACTAAGGATTCTTTCAAAAAACTGATATAAAACATCAAAAACCCATAACATTTTTTCTGTTCATAGGGAAGATTATAGAAGCAAACAAAGTGGATCATACTTAAATGAGAAAAACGATAATACTGATTACGTTTTGGAATATCTGCTGTCACCAATTATTTACTTTTTCCATTCTGTAAATTGTAACTTTCATTTCCATTGCATCTATTTCCACTTTTTTTCTTTAATTGTCGTTTCAAATCGAGACTCGTAAGCACTCACGAAACTGAAAATCTGACTCGAGTAAAATAATCTCTTAAACATTTTTATTAGTTTTACGTTATTTACATAGAAGAAAATCTTAATCTTCTGAATTAAATAGAGTATCCGAAATATGTTCATATCTCTTACATTACAGTGCTGTTAAAAATTATTAGAACGGACTGTTAAAATTTCATATTTTTTTTATAAAATTTTAAAATCTTGATAAATTGTTTTGATTTTCTAGTACCGTATTTCATCCTCCATAAATGCATATAAGTTTTAATTATTTCATGAAACCTCACCACTTATTAGAAAGAATTACTGTTTTAAACAGTATAAGCTAGCTGTTCAAAACTCCTCAAACGACTGATGACGAAGATTATATTTAAGTGAGTACGAATTGATTTTTTTTATTTTGGTGAATTTTAATAATTTTAACAGAATAATCATTTAGTAATTTATGTTTTTGGTCTCTGAAGCAGACAATCCAATAGTAGTGCTCAAGACCTAAAACATTTCTTTTGATCTTCGCCATAGCAACAACCAAGTTCGAAAGGATGGAGTTTCATTTAAAAGGAAATTCTCGATATTGGATATCTACTATTTGTGCAACAAGTATGAGACGACAGGATCCATGGAATACAATAGAAGGCGAGGCAGAAAACCGAAAACAACTACAGGTTTAGTTATATTAACGCCCAGTTTTGAAGCAACACGAGGGCTATTTTGGGACGGACCTCGTAATTTTGAACCGCTGTCAGATGACGACGACGACATCTGAGCTGGCTTTCCCTCTCTAAATTTCCACGCCACACCAACGGAAGGACGTTTGGCCACTACGTATGATTTAACGTGCAACAGGCCCCATACACGGCGGATTTTCAGTGGAATCGGGTTTCGAATCTGGAGCCCTCCAGCCCGAAAGCCGAGACCTTACCAATAGGCCACCGCGGCCGAAAACATGTGCAAGAGAAGACTGTATGAATGTAAGATTTGCACAGAAAAAGAACAATATATCGTCAAAAGAGATTGTAAAAGACTTGAAATTGAATGTGTGAGCTCTAACAGTTTGCCTTATAATCAAAACCTCAGGGTTGTAAGCTGTATAAAAAAAACTAATCATACATCTCAAAACAAAATACGGCAATCCGCTTGACCTCGAATGTTTCACAATTCTAGGATAGTGTTTTATGGTCATACAAAAGTAAATATGATCTTTTGGGATCATAAACACAAAAGTGTGTGGAGACGATGATGTAAGACTCGTAAAATGATCAATAACCTACAGAGGATAAAACATTTAAGCGGAAATGTGATGATAGGAGGTTATTTCCTTCTAAAGGTGTTGGTGAAATTGTGATGAGGAAAGGTAAAATGACTGTAAGTATGAACTTTGATATCGTAACTCAAAATCTGAAGAAATCCATCAGAAATTTGAGTATGGGTCGAAGGTATATCTTTCAGCGAGATAATGACTTAAAACACATGTCAAATATTTCCAAAGATTATTTCTCAAAAAAAATTAAGATATTGGAGTGGCCACCACAAAGACCAGACTTCAATCTCATCCAAAATTTATGGTCACGTTTCAATCAGATATTCCCTTTTAAAGAGAGAAGAAATAAAAATCAATTTTCTAAAACGATCAAAAACGAATGGCGCAGTATCAATCTGGAGACAACGCAGAAACTTGTTGATAGCCTGAATCAAAGACCGAAAGCAGTTATTGAGGCCAAAGAAGGCCCATATAAACATTAAACATCGATATTTTATTTTGAAAATTGTTATGTTATTTTTTCGTCGTAAGTTTTTGGCAGTTCGAATAATTTTGTACAACACAAAATTTAGAGTTATATGAAAATGCCCCAGTTCTGACTTATTTTGCTGTAAAGTTTGAGTTATTTGAAGTTTTTTCTAATGAATACGATTGAATTAGCAATAAAATTAATATTTTTGAGATTTAAATAAATAAATTTATTTTCTACAAGAAAAGGTGAAAAATTTTCTGTAGCGCTCTAATAATTTTGAAAAATACTATATAAGGAATATCCTGTTCAAACTTATATATCTTCTTAAAGTATAATTTATGATATTCAGTTCACAATTATTATTTATATTTTCTTAGAAAAATATTAATAATTATTGCAATAAGAATTAAAAATTTCAGATTTTGTATTGCCATAGAATTTCTAAAATGTATGCTTATACGTACAGACAATGTGTTTATATGTATTTTCACCAAAATCTCTTTTCTCGTAGTCTCTTTTCTCTATCTGATGTTAGGACACCCCCTAATCAATTGCTTTCCCACTAAGTGGAGAGCAGATATCGCCATATTGTTCTCATGGGCACTTTGCACCCGAATTCGTCACACATGTAATAATTATTCGCAATATTCGATTTTTTTTTATCATGGATGTCTATTTCACTCATTTCATGATTTTTTCATGTAAAATTTATTGTTTTAATAATGGTTGTCCCCCCAATTTTTTTGGCCAAAGGGAAAAAACAAAACACCAGGTCTGGTCTGGTGGACTTTACTGGCGCAGAAACCATTTTTGATTATGCTGCGCCAAACATATGGTTTACGATAAAATCTCAGTAGAGGAGTTCAGTTAAAAGCAGTGTCATACGGTATGAGGTGTCAATATATGAAGTCTATAAAAAGCTTGCAAGAAGGAAAAAATGACCTAAAAACATGGTAAAAAATTTTATATCAAAGAGTAAAAACCAATCAGTCTTAAAAAAGTAAAAAGTTGTGGATGATGATCTTTGTGAAGGATGTCTCTCAGCATGTTTGGTTTAAGTGATGGGACTTTGTGTCCTACGTTCCGAAAGGGAAGAAGAACTAGGGTCTGGTAACTTCTTTTCATGATGACTTTGTCGCAACAATATCTCCAATTTTTTCTTTTACGCCTGTCCACGAAGGTTAGTGATTAATTTAAGAATGCTAAAATTAAAGTTAGTGGTTATTAACAATATTAAAATTCGGGATTGTTTACCTGCTCCTGTCAGGCACATTGCGACGGAACTCGCCGGTTCGAATATTGCGCCCGACGGAGGGTTACTTTTATGATTATTTTTCTGGTACGACAATAGGCCGGAGAATGAATCACTGTCACTAAAATTGACCAATGATATAAAACAACCGAAACTAATGTATGCGGAGTATTTTATTACGATTCTTATTAATTTGATCCAGGCAATAAATATATAATGTAGGATGCATGATGGAAGACTTTTGTGAACTCCTATACTAAACGAACTGCAATAAATGATAAGACAGGAATTGACTGTGACTAATGAATATCCCCATATTTCCAGTTTGCATACTGACACCTTAGATCTTATGACCTCACAGCCTGTACTTGAAATTTAAGTACACAACTTTCCTCCCACGATTAGCCAGTATCATTGGTAGATTGAAATATTTCACGGAACAACATGTTTTCCTCTCATAGCATTGTCGCTTAAAGTTCGAAATGGTGCAGTTCTTCCTCCGACAGCTATGCTCCTGAATGAAGGATGACACAGTGAGCACTTGTGTGCCTTTACTTTGAGAGGGTCGTGCTAAGAGTCTTATCCTTTAAAATATACAATTACAAAACTTCAGCAACATCTGGCGGTGTGAATTATAAAAAAATTATGCCAAGCAAATTTTGGTTCTAGTTTATATTTGATTTTTCTGAGGAAGCAGCATCTTCCTATCTTTGTCGTTTGCTGATTATTTATTTTAAAAAATTCTGACTTCTTTGTATATTCACAATGGAATAACGTGTGCTAGGGGCCATGAGAATAGATGGTTGCAAGTTGGAACCACTATTTCTTTAATGAGAAATTTCGGGTGCCTGGCTACGAGAAAGTGTTTAATTTGTGCCATAACTTACAAGTTATATTGCATAATTTTGTTACGAATATCGTGCTGTGGGTGTAAGGTGGAAACAGTCCAACTAGCAGGATAATGGAGAAAGACGCTTTATTCCAAGAATATTCTAAGAAACCCGAAATACAGATGATAAAAGAAACATAATTTCTACAAATTAGCAGCACAAGTAGACAGAAAGTCACAAAAATAATAGAAACAGCACTAAAAATAGCACTCAGCGTCTAACAGCTGACCAATTCACACTAAGAGCAGACTCCAAAGAGATTATCCTCTCTCGTTTGTAACTCGGTATTTAAAGTCTTTCCGACAGGGCGTAACGTCACATGGAATTTTCCAGCAGAATCCCCATAGTTTGGTTCTTAATAGAGAAAGAGAGATTATTCTTGCATTTTCTGGAATCTTCTTTTTTTCGCCAAGGTCGGTGGTATTGGCAAAGGTTTCTTTTCAATCATAAAACTTACATAGGAGGGAAACGGTATTACAGTTTTGTAACAATATAAAATTTTGAAAATGTAGGAATATCTGATTTCTCGCTCTTGTCACAAGCCAATTGCTTAAATTCACAAAATTAGATGTCGTATATCCTTACAGTAGTAGTATAAAAACAAGAAGTTAATCAAATAAATTTATCATCTAACTTTATGCACTCATAGAGATCCGAAATATCCCATACAGTAAATTAATTTTCGGCATATTCAATTAACTTGTAAACGCATACGTTTTCACGAAGTTGAATTCATGAACGGATGAACACAATATACTTAAACATTCTTGCCTATTTGCATAACAATTCTTAATGAGTGAAATTTTGAGGAAGAAAATTATTATCAAATATACACCTCTCCATGCTCATAAGGAATAATACATTAATTTATAAAGTTTAGCTTTTAAAAATTACAATATTTTTGATTTACCATTCTTTATGAAACGATAAAAATCATTCGAACGTGTAAAGAGAAAATATAACCATATTCAAACATTTAGTGTCATTGAAAATTTCCCCCTTAGTGGCATTTATTGTGAGTCTGTCAAAGCTTTCCTCTTGAAATGATGAAAAATAAATCTTGATTATGTTGTCGCAGAATGTCTCGATAATGAATCTACATGATTCTTAATGAAGTTACTTTATATTCTTCTGCATTATTCAGCGTTTATGTCGAAACAAATGAAAAAGAGTTTTTGTTCTTTCAAAAATTATGTCACTGAACATTAGCGTTGTTTCAACAAAAGAATTCAACTCAAATATCAGTCTTCCTAACTAGTTAATTAAGCTCTCTTCTTGTTAAAGACATGAAATATGAGTTTGCGCAATTAATTTCTTAATTGTTTAGCAGCGCACAAAGAATTTTCCCCACTTGTTAGTTCTCATTTATAGCTAATCAAATTAGTTAACGTGATTTTTAGCTAGATTTTTAAATCACTTTATTCTGCGATGTAATCAGGTTTGGGAAATATTTTTTTAATAGTAAGTACGATTCATATTTTTATTCATGCTGATGCAGATGGTACAAGTTAGATTTTGTAATTAATAATTCATTTTATCAATAAAGATATTTTACTATTTGTTTTGGAGCTGTGTGAAAGCACATGAAGTAGGTAAAAATAATCTGCAAGAAAATTACAGAGAATAATTTCAAAATAATCTTTTGTTTTTTTATTTCAGAAAAATTAAATTACATTTAGATCTAAAATTTAAATTTACTTATATAAGATCTATTGACATAAGATGGAGAGTCTGACAGAGAAGGAAAATAATGTTTTATCCCTTATTAAGTCAATAGAAGAGTTATTGTTATTATTATTAACCAAAAGATAGCCTGTAATTTGGTATCTTTGTTAATAAAAATATATATCCATCACGCTAACTGTTACGGAAAATATATGAGGGAGAAACTATCTACAGGGTCTATTCATAAATACAATCTGAAGGAATCGCAGAATTCCACAGTTTTCGCAGTAGGACATCCAAATGTGCATCTATAATATTGCTTTCCAATGTCACAATGTCTTTGAATTTCTGTGCCAATGGGACAGCAGGGACAGAAAAAAATACTACATCAAGAAAGTGTGGCCCAAACGACAGTTCCTCATACCGGGTGTGAAGAATGTAGAGAACGAACCACTACTTGCCTCAGAAAAAATTCTCTTGCCTCCATTGCACATCAAATTAGGTTTGATGAAGAATTTTCTTAAAGCGATGGACTGTGGAGGAAGTGGAGTTCAGTACTTACGTCTGAAGTTTCCAAAAGTGAGTGAAGCAAAAATTAAGGAAGGCATATTTGTTGGGCCTCAAATTAGACAACTAATAAAGGATCCGGCGTTTGAGAGCAAACTGACTAAGAAGGAAGCCGCAGCATGGACATCGCTTAAGGATTTAGCAAAAAACTTCCTCTGAAATCAGAAAGCTGAAAACTACAGGCAAATTGTCAGTAACTTGCTAAAGGCTTACAAAACCATGGGATGCAACATGTAGTTGAAACTCAATTTCTTGCACTCCCACTTAGACTTCTTCCCTGAAAACCTTGGCTCAGTAAACGACGAGCATGGTGAACGGTTCCATCAGGATATCTCAAATATGGAAGCTCGTTACCAAGGGAAATGGAATCCCAAAATGTTAGCCGACTGTTGTTGGGCATTGAAAAGGAATATCCCTCAAGCCAATCACAGTCGACAAGCCAAGTATACAAGAAAGTGAAGGTTTGTAACATTTTAATATGCCTGTGTGAATATTGAAAGCTGAATATGAATTCCTAATGTATATAATAAGAGTTACTACATTGCTCAAAAACTATGGGTGATTGAAAAAAACGGTTAACAAATTTGAAAACAGGGCACAAACATACATAGCTATAACCCTTTCTTTCTCAAACAATATGATTTTTTTGTTGTTGTCCAGTATAATCATGGCAAATGAAATGCTACGAAGGGGTGAAAGATAACATAAAATCTGAAAGAATCACAAATTTTGGAGAAAAATAATTTATTATATCCTGTTTCTGATCATTATGTCCCTGGAAAAACGTCTATAATTGACATTGTTTCCGAGATCCTACTCAGAGTTCTTTCAGAACTGTTCGTCTCGGCGTTTATACGAAATTTTTTATTTACGTCTTGACTGATTTTTATAACAGCAGTTTAAGCAACTACGCCAGCATTTTGTTTATGAAATTCATTGAGCAAAATTGACAACTAAATAGATGACTTGGCATACTTTGTCCTCGAAATTAATTTTTCTATTTTATGCTACAAAAAAATTCTTTTTAAATTTCTTAGAGGATGGAAGTTGGGATTGACGAACACATGATAAAAAATTCTAAAGACTGAAAATTAGGTCAAAATAAGGTAAAATGTTAAAATGTTTTAATTTTTTTTCAAATAATAAAAATAAAATAACATCCTCACAAATAAATAAATACATGTGATAATTTTTTCTATTCTAAGAGCATTAATACTGATGATTATATCTGATCATAACAGGTGTTTTGAATAATTTGTTTTGAAAAATATAAAAGTTGTATTACCCAAAATAGGTTTATGTTTTCATTTGTTACAAAACAATGTTATTATCTCGTTTGGATTTAAAGTTATATTTTTTATATTATAACTTTTGTGACGAGTAGAAATTTTGTTCCCTCTCCTT
Source organism: Araneus ventricosus (assembly GCA_013235015.1). Taxonomy (NCBI): domain Eukaryota; kingdom Metazoa; phylum Arthropoda; class Arachnida; order Araneae; family Araneidae; genus Araneus; species Araneus ventricosus. Next base: position 47,253 of record BGPR01000783.1, read on the forward strand.
TTTCTCAACTTACATTTATACAATTACTACAAAATTTATCACAGTTTGCAATTATGAGACAATGCTAGTTATTATTAATCACATTGTTTTAAAATTTCGAAACAATTTGAAGGAGGAAGTAAAACTGATCAAACATCATAAAAAAATGAGTGTTGATAAAAATTGATATTGGTCCTGTCCTCTGTGTCCATATCAATTCTATAAGAATGTGAATAGTGGCACTTTGTAATCGGAAAATACCCAAAAACAAATTAGTTTAAGCTTGAAATCATTTATTATTCCTGTATTAGTCAAAGTTATAAACGAACGACATCGAAATATATTATATAACTGCAAATAAAATTCCTTTTCTTTTGTGGAAAAAAAGCAAGTCTTTCTACTTTCATTTTTGAGAAAAGCAACACTAGTATTTACAAACAGATATATAGCCTATATTATGTGTACCCAAAGATAAAAAAAGTAACGTATTCAATCGAAAGACAAAAAAGTGGGCTTTATTCTATCGTACGAAATAAGAATAAGGAGTCTCTTTCAAATATCCCGAGTCCCATTCCTCTCAATTCATGCAAGCTTTAAAACATGTGAAAAGATAAAAAAGCCAATACAACAAACGGGAAGCTCAAATACAGTGCAAAAAAGCTCAACAGTTCGTGTTGGTTGCTTTCAGATCACTCGAAGCTAAAACTACGTGAATTCTCGCGAGAGCAATGCTGTTGCCAAGGAGAAAACAAAAACAACCAAATAGCGTCCAGAAACAAATATTTTATACATCCCTGGCTTAACATTTTATCCTCTTTTAAAGGGTATCCAAAGGATCACGCACCGGTATCTGCAAACAATTCTTTTCTGTTTCCAAATGCAGAAATGTCACACGAACGTGATAACTTCGAATCAACCCCTGTAGGTTATGCGTCATTGATTTTGTTTAGAATTCTGTTCCTTTCGACCATTTTCCCGCTTGTTGTTTCGAAAGTTCTAAAATACAAGTCTTGAGGTAGACAGTCGCATGTGTTCTACTTTTTACTGTGCATTATTTTAAACCTATCCGATAATGCCAGAAATAAAAGTGTGTGATAGAATAAAGTTTCATTGTAAGGTAATACTTAGTCAGAATAAAAGTTTGTGATAGAAATGCCTGAAAGATGTCGTTTTTTTTTAAAAAAAAGGGCGTGCAATATTAAATGTTAATTCATTTATTCTTTCGATGAAAAATGCAATCAGTTTTTCAAAGATTAATAACACATATACAATGTTTTTAATATGCATCAAAAATCCTAAACTTCTTCCACGTTCTAAACTTTTCCCAAAATATGTGTTTTTCTAGAGTTAAAAGTTTAACCGTTTCTTCTGCTATTTTCACACTTTTTACATAATTATTCATTTATTATATAGAAATACACTACGTGAAAAAAATTTTAAATAAGAAGGAAAATGTTTTTTTAAAAAAAAACTGATGCAGGAAATATACATACATGCGAAAAAATAATTTTAAATTTCTTATTTGCTCAATAATTTACTTGTCATTGAGAATACATTTTTAAAAACTTTTCGTACCATAGTATTCTAACCTCTTTGATGCTCTACCGTCTCATACATAATTCTCTTCCATTATCATTATGACATCATGATAATGAAAGAGAATTATGTATAACGAGGAATATAGCATCTTTATCATGACTATATAATTACTTGATTACAACGTGATACATATATAATTACATTATTAGATTTTGTTACATACCTAATTCTCTTTCGTTCTCTTTATCGCATCATAATTTAAGCTCATGTATACAAAATCTCAATTCATTCAAGTCTAATAACGTTATTATAACGTAATGCATACCTAACTACATTACTAGAACTAGATAAATAACTATTTATATTATTATGAAAATATGTATCATAATTATTTAGCTATCAATAATGAAAACTGTTTGTATTTTGTACTATTTAATTCTCTTTGAACTGATAATACAGTGGATAAGGGATTACAAACATTTGTTCTAACCAAGGAAATACAAGTTGCCCACTGTCCAGAAAACGAATGATGATTTTTAATTGTATAGTAAACAAACTGTGACAATTATTGAAGTTACTTGTGCAGGAGGTAATTGAAAATGGTCAGAAATTTTCTTCAGTATGCTTCATTTTGTAAGTAAAAAATATTACAGAGACATGATACTGCGTTACCTTGGGAACCTCTGAAAGGCCTTTCGACAGTTTCTCCAGAATGCAAGACGGTAGAAATATCATAGGACAGATCAGACTCCGGTTTTTTATGGGAATATTTTGATAACCGTGCCATTTCATTCTGCTGCATTAACGCCATCTGTGAGGGTAATGGATTGGCCAAAGAATTTGCCAGATCTTAGTTCCAGTGATTTCTCCTTGAGGAGACATTTCAAGAATGTACTCTATCGACAAACTTCCATTACACATACGGAAATGGAGCAAATTATCAGTGATGAATACGCAGCAGTTTCAATGATCTTCGTTGATTATTTCGTACTTATTCTTCGCTGCCTATGTGAAAAAGCATTTCTGATTATTTCGTACTATATATTCGCCCGGTATTTGGTAAAACGCATCGCTGATTATTTCGTACTTAATTTGAGAAATTTCTGGTGACATTTTAAATCTTCAGAATATTGCCCATGATTTCCAATAGTTTCCAATAAATGATAGTTTTTATGTGGCAGTGGCAGCTGTTTATTTTATTTTGTGATAGCAAAAGACAACGTACTAATACAAATTTTTGATCTCACTTATCAATCAAGATCCCCCAAGAATAAATTAAATAACGGTCTTAGTTTGCTTATTATTCCCTTCTTAAAAACCGTCAGTCTTTTAAGGTACATCGTCTAAGTCAAAATCCGCAGTTACACTGGAACATAAAATTTATCATATTAATATATCGATGTTTATAGTAAGGTGTATAGTAAGTTTCAACTTAATATCAGCTTGCTAACTAGAAATTTTACGAAATTCCACTTTCAAACTCACTCTTACATAATAAAACCTTACCGAACAATTTCACCAGATTATATTCAAATGATCTTTTAAATTTCTTTTTATAGAACACACAGCAATATCTTAATCAAAACTTATGTGGAATGAGGAATTTTATGTTGCTAAAGGAACATAAATAGCGAACGATGTTCAAATTGTTTTTGTGCGTAATCAGCTATAGTATCTGATGAGATATTTCTACATCTGGAGTTTATTTTAAATTCAATTAAAATTACTAAATGCAAAATTTTCAGCTTTTAAGCTTAAAATAAATCTTTAAATTTCTCTATGCGCTTTCAATAAAATCTAAGTATTGATCCTTCGATTAGAACTAGAAGCAATCTCAAAATAATATCTTAAAAAGCGTATTTTGGTAGTAAAACAGGAAAGCAATTTCAGTGGTACAGAAAGGGGAAAATAGAGGCCGATATTTTAGCTTTTTTTCAAGTCATAGATAAGTAGCATCAAACCATATCGTCACTGTTATATGAAAAAGTAATTCATGTAAAATTTTCCAAAACATTTTATTCATGCAAGACATTTGTATAGGTTAGCTGCACTGTAAAAAAAATCCCGTAAAATTTACGGTTTTAAACTGGCAGCTGGGTTGGTTGTGCAAAACCGTAAAAGTTACGAAGTAAATCCGTAGGCAAAACGGTTTTTTACCATACAGGAAAAAGTTACGAAGTAAATCCGTAGTCCCAACGGTTTTTTACCGTATGAAATCAAGTTTTCTCCGTAAAAATTAAGTCATCGAAGTAAATGAAATCATCGACTGAGTTGAGTTGTTTTTCTCCTTCTGTTCGAGTTGAGTTGAAATGTGCTGATGTCTATTATCAATTAGGAATATTTATTAATCAAGGCGTAATTATTAATTTCAATTAGGTTAATTGATATAATTTTTAATTGAACTTACTTGGACGATTTCGATGCAAGATGGTGACAAAACTTCTAACTCCTCCGAGATCGAAACCGCGTTCATAGAAATAAAAGGCAGTCGCTCTAACCACTAGACCACCGGAGACTTCATAAATTAAAGAAAAAATAATCTATTTGAGTTTTAAAGTTACTATAGCTCTAGTGGCGCCACCTAGTGGTGTAAAAATCAACTATTGCCAGAACACGTGTTTTAAGGTTACGGAGATGGAACCCTATTAAAAACATGAAATGAATGCAATAAAATTACATTTAAGAAAAGGGAAAGTTATCGTACGGAAAGCAATACCGTATGACGAAAAGTAGAATTTGAACTGACGGTTTTAAACCGTTTATGGCTGGAGCGAAAAACGGTGAAAAACCGTTTTGTCAACAAAACAGTTTTAAACCGTCAAATATACGGAAAAAGTCCGGGAAAAAAACGGATATTTTTTACAGTGCACTTCTGCTTTATAATTCTTTATATGATACGTAATTGTTGCATGCTATCAAAAAACGCCATATGTCCCTAGTGGCTCCAGATGCTACATCAGAATGTCGTATATTTTTCTATGAGTGGTTTTTGACATACAGCATTTTGATATTACAGCGACTATGTGTTCTTTATTAATGGTGTTAGCAATTCTTATATTCTCTCATTCGCTATGATGCTGGATCTAACTGTATTCAGTCAAGCATATCTAGCCAATTCCATGGGTTATGGACTTATGACAAAGACCATCTTCTGTTTGCCAGTACACATTGGAGCCTCTGGGTAAACACCTGTAGTAGAAGTTTGATTTAATTCCAATATATGAGGGAAGTTCCTTTCCTGAAAGACGTTCAGGGAAAACGCTATCATTTGTGCTTCTTTTAGAGTAAAACATGGAAAACATTCAAAAGTCAGTCCAACAGCAGCGAGCAAATGTTGTTAAAGCGCAGATTAGTTTATCCATTTTTGAATAATTCCGTTAACAGCGCAACCCGAGAATAGAATCCAAAACATTCTGCCGCCAATGTACGTTCCTAGGCAACGCCACGCCTATAGACACTAGTCTCATTAGCAGTAAATCTAAGTATCACACAAGAGTAATATAATAAAATAAGGATATAAGGCTATTTATAGGATGATTAATTTCCTGCAGACTAGTCACTCAGATGTAGTCAAATACTACTTCATTAGTGGTAATTATTCGCTGACATACGGAAGAAAACGATCCTTTTGTTAGAGTATATGAAACTTCATCAAGGAAAAATTGAAACATAATATACTTCCATTTAAATTAGAAGGTATAAGGGCTCTAGGAACTTCTGAAAAGGTGGCCTTTATTTATAAGAACCTTATATATCGATTAATGCTAGTTAATCGATTAATTTTGCTTAATTTGTATTCCAAATGAAAAGCGCCACCTGCCAATAAATTTGATAAAAAATTGTTACAAGATAACATAATATTTACAATATTAAATAACGACAAATTTAAAATACAGAAGAGTAGAAAATATAAAATTAAAAAATGCTTTTTAAACAAATCTTTTTTATTATAATAAAATATAGAAAATAATTTTCTCATCAAATATATAGAGATGGGAAAAAAGTACTAGTAGGAAATTAATCCATAAAGAACATCATGAAAAAGAATATTCCTAAGCATTTATTATAAATTAAAATATATTATGAACGTGACTAAAATTCTAATTCACTTACAATATCTATATTAGCGCCTAACCGTTTTACGATTTTTGCTTCCATCCAGATTTTCGATAAAAATCTTATTTTCTAAGTTTTAGTTAACTAATAAAAGCGAGTTTAAAAACCTTTTTTGTACTTTCAAATTTCCTTTTAGAGATTTATTTGACAGTCCTCACTCTAAAACATCACTTAGCATCTCACCCTATAGTGAACAACTCAACGAAAAGATAATCCTTTTTAGTCCAAGAAAACAAAAAGACGCCTGCAACAATTTTCCAAACGTCCATCAACGACATCGAGGCAACGAGTCGAAAGTATCCTATTACAGCGCATTCAGGGTCAACTGACATCTGGAGAGTAAATTTAATTGTATTTTTGCGTCTTTATAGATTTTTTCGCGGCTGAATGGATTCGATAAACTGCGGAAAATACAAAGATCCGACAGTCAATAAATTGCGAGCGTGATCTTTGGGAGTCCGCCTTCCGATAGCTTCTACGTATTTATTTATTGTTTCCCTGAAGTGGATCTTCGTAGAGAGCTTTGGACATATTTTGAGCTCGATCAGTTTTATTTGCGAATCCTTTTTGGGGGATTTTATTTCCTTTTGTTTTCTCACTTGATCGATTGTTCTACTCGTACGTCTAAGTATTTTATGAAATAATTCCTTAAGTATAAATAGAAAGGATAGTGATGGATATAAAAAGTCGTGCTTCCAAATTTTATTGTAAAATTTCTGTAAAAGTAAATGAAAGCTTAAAAACACATGCACTGTAAAAAATATCCGTTTTTTTCCCGGACTTTTTCCGTATATTTGACGGTTTAAAGCTGTTTCGTTGACAAAACGGTTTTTCACCGTTTTCCGCTCCAGCCATAAACGGTTTAAAACCGTCAGTTCAAATTCTATTTTTCGTCTTACGGTATTGTTTTCCGTACGATAACTTTCCCTTTTCTTAAATGAAATTTTATTGCATTCATTTCATGTTTTTAATAGGGTTCCATCTCCTCTATTGTTTACACATGTTGCAGTAACCTGTTGTCACTCATGAAAGCTAACCTTAAAACATGTGTTCTGGCAATAGTTGATATTTACACCACTAAGTGGCTCCACTAGAGCTATAATGACTTTAAAATTCAAATAGATTATTTTTACGTCCTTTCTTGAAGTCTCCGGTGGTCTAGTGGTTAGAGCGACTGCATTTTATTTCTATGAACGCGGTTTCGATCCCCGGCTCGGAGGTGTTAGAAGTTTTGTCACCATCTTGCACCGAAATCGTCCAAGTAAGTTCAATTAAAAATTATATTAATTAAACTAATTGAAATTAATAATTAAGCCTTAATTAATTAATATTCCTAATTGATAATATACATCAGCACATTTCAACTCAACTCGAACAGAAGGAGAAAAACAACTCAACTCAGTCGATGACGTCACTTACTTCGATGACTTAATTTTTACGGAGAAAACTTGATTTCATACTGTAAAAAACCGTTGTCACTACGGATTTACTTCGTAACTTTTACGGGAAAAACTTGTTCCTGTATGGTAAAAAACCGTTGTGCCTACGGATTTACTTCGTAACTTTTACGGTTTTGCGCAACCAACCCAGCTGCCAGTTTAAAACCGTAAATTTTACGGGATTTTTTTTTACAGTGTGTATTTTAAAATTTGGATTATACATTTAACCCCTCTGTTTGTGTAATTTTTTAAATAAATATTTATATGCAACGTTTGCAAACATATTGAAATACCGATGAGCCAAGCGGGTTGTTATTTATATGAAAAGCTTTGTTAGTATAATATGATCCAAAGCTATAAAAGTATTACGTAAACACATTAGCCTATGAAAATCGCAGGATGCATCAGAAAATAGATTTGCTTCCAATCCGGGGAAATCGCGGGATACGCAGTCAGAGGAATAAAGTATTAGTCAGGGGTTTATCAAAAAACCATGTTATAATAACTCTAAATTCATTTTCATGAAAAAAATCATATCTGTTTCTAATACTTTAATTCTGTTGAATAATATTTCCTTCCTAGTGTTTCTTTTTTGTAGCGATTATAACGGCAGAAAAATCAAACCTGTTTCTTGTGTTTTAAATCTGTGTAATATTATTTCGTTCCTAGTGTTTGTTTTCTGTAACAATTATAAGGGCAAAAAACCATACCTGTTTGTTTTGCTTTAATTCTGTTGAATAATATTTCGTTCCTAATGTTTTTTTCTTGTAACAATTATAAGGGCAGAAAACCATACCTGTTTCTATTGCTTTAATTCTGTGGAATAATATTTCCTTTCTAGTGTTTCTTTCTTGTAGCAATTATAACGGCAAAAAATCATACTTGTTTGTTTTGCTTTAATTCTGTTGAATAATATTTCGTTCCTAGAGTTTTTTCCTTGTAACAATTATAAGGGCAAAAAATCGTACTTATTTCTTGTGCTATAATTCTGTTGAATAATATTTCGTTCCTAGTGTTTCTTTATTGTAACGATACAAAGACAATAGGTACTTCTAGTAATATTAAACTGTATTAATTTTAGAAAAGAATATCGTGTCATAAACAGATATTTTAAGCGCTGGTTGGCAGATTTTAGTAATTACCATCTGCATTAATTCAAACATAAGTAATAATGGTTGGTAAATTTATTTAATATCACTTCAAAGAAATAAATTGTTTCCCGTGCTTTATTTTTATTCAAAAACATTTCTTCCGTTGTAGCTCTTTCTTATAGGCATAAAATGCACTCCTAGTATGCTATACTGTATAAAATTTTGGGGGGATTATGGTGAGATGCAAATACATTTTATGAACTGGATGACAGATTTGAAGGAAAATTATCTTCATTATTTTAAAAAGAAGTAATAATTATTCGTAAACTCAGGTAAATCCAGAGAGGAAAAGTAACGCTTTTTCCTTGAGTTTTCTTCTTACTGAAACAACGAAAGAGTTCCAGATAATTGTTAAAAGCCCAGAAGTTTCCATTAAATTAGATAAGGCCTTTTTTAAAAAACAATCAAATAGTTCATAGATTCTAACATTCCTTATAAAGATGTATAAAAATGCTGGTCACATTTTCCAATTTATGCAAGAAACGAAAGATGCTTGTTTTGCACATATGTTAGAAAGTCAATAAAAATGAGTAAAGATTATCTGAATCATCAAGAGTTTTTTAAAATTTTCCTTATAAACGTCATTATGATTAGAATTCTTATGTTATTTATATATCCAAATACCTTGGGTAATTATTTTACATTTTTTACATAAAATCGCATGCTACTTTTAATCGTTACTTATAATCTTATAATCAACGTTACAGAATCATCATCCGCCCCAAAATTTAGATTAATTGAGAATGACATGAACATCATAAAAGCAAGATATTTTTAAAAAAATCGAGAATGTCGAAACTAGAATTACATAATTTATACACAAAAATATACAAATAAACATGCTTAATAGCAGCATTATTTTTGTTAGGATTTCTAACTCTTCAACTTGCATATGTATTTTAATTGCTTTATTCACCAAATGTATCAGAGTAATATAAAGGAATTTTATTTTTTTCTCTAAGTAATTACTGAACCATTAACAAGAACTTACAGCGTCTCAGAATAAACTTTAACATTAAACTAAACATCACTAAAATATGTCTAATTTACCTACATTTTAAGATAACTTATTCCAAACAATATTAATTGCATTCCATTTCTAAACACAAAATATATTTATTATTTACTGGATGCTTCATAGCTTTCATCATAGAATCAGTTAATAAATTTGCTATATAGTATGCACAGTCTTTAATGATTCATGCAACTTTCAAACAGGGCTTCACAATTTTATTTACTGATTTTGCTTTTAGCTTTCTCGATATGTAATCGTCGAAAAATTAATTTTCGAGATTTTGACGAATCTCAACATTTTAGAACTCCGTGAGACATCCAGGAAAAGACAGGCCTGTCTATTCGTGAATATAGGAACATCATAACGCAAAAAAGCTAGAAGCTAGATAAATAAAATTTGGCATGAAGTCCTAACATCAAAATTTTAAGCAAATTTTGTACTAACTTTGGCAGAAGGAAAGAAGTCCAAATGCATTGCAGATTTTATTCAAAGTACTACGACTATTAATACCCAAATGTACCATGCTGTGTGCGTATGAAAAGCCATGGAGAAAAGACTACCGCTGTTTGGATATTAATTACATTAGGAATTTTTATTTGAATTTAACAATTCTTCCTGCATTGAAGGGAAGTATAAGTTATCTTCAGGAAATAATTCTATTTAAAAACAAATTGAGAGGCGAGAAGAGCTTTATCAGTAGAGTTAAACGCAATAACTAATAAGAAGCAGCTGTAATGTATAATACATTTATTTTCAACTCTACTGTTGAATTTTCTTTAAAAATGAAGAGGAAAAGCTATAAGAAAACATATCATAAGTTGTATTTTGCATGCTTCCAAAAAAGACAACACCATTATTAATTAAATAAACCATTACGATGCATCTCATTTTTATTGGCTTTAACAATCCTCACTGTGTCTTATAAACATGCAAAATACCGACTTAAAATACTAACTTTTAGAAAAGTATAGCACAATAGAAAGCGCATTGAAGAAAGTGCTTTCATTTTATGTACCTGAGATGTATTCC